>JAAAKL020013426.1:0-12477 GCA_010016065.2 Carybdea cf. marsupialis auct. non (Linnaeus, 1758)
TGAGTATGTTTACAGTCCTCTAATCAAATCGGCTAAAGTGTTGACTACGCTTGATAAGCGATCAAGGTTTTGCGACAACGTAACACATCTGGTGCTGATTTTCTCCGGAGTGGACGTTTGCTGTAATAGACATATCTCTGATATGCTGATGGTATTATATCGATGGATTTGTTAAGAAGTTTTGCCAAACCTTGAGGAGAGCCATGATGGTACCGTAATGAAGGGCATCCGTGTTTGTTTGTCGTGTGCACAAGTGTCTGTCTTTGTTGACAGGGTTGTAAAAATCACAGCTTGTTCATGACTTGATCCGTGCCTGTTGCAGAGCAGGGGCCTGTTGTATAAAACTTTTATTAGTTCATTAATGCTACAAATTGGCGACTAATGGATATGAAGTGTTGCATAAAATTTTGGATTCATTATTTCATTAGTGACTAATATATTAGTGCATTCTATTAGTAAACACAAAAGAAATCTTAGTTAATCATGAGTTGCTGCTGCATAAAACACTGGCCAAAGCCTCTACTAATTTATTATTTCTTAAAAGTTTCATGGGTGACTGTAGCCCCTAGAAATACTTCATTAGTTGGAAATATCTTCGATTCGTTCAAATTTCTCGATCTATTTTATGACTCAAGTGATTAAGAATGGATTCTTGAGCAACTTCAGTATCAGAGGCGAAAGCAACGATCTCAAATTCATTCCAATTTTGTATGGACGGATGAAGATCCGAGAGTCAGATTTCTATTAAGTGATACGACATGTTGAGTTCCTCATCGACAGTACAGGACATCTTCTAAGGCATAAAACGGGCAGGAATTTTGGTTGACTCCGAGACAGCAAGGTTTCAGTTCACTTTGGCGAGAGGAACTAATAAACGATATAGGAGATATATTCGACATATGTAAGTCTACGTTCTCTCGTAAAATATACAGATTGAAACACTGCGGATGCGACCACGATTACTCAGGTGCTTAAAGTGGCGAAATGATTCAAATGAATGTGTACAGTTAAGGCTTCGTGGTAAATACCTGGAAATCGGCATACATATCTAACAGATTTGATTTCGAGTACCTTTATTCACTGATCCCGTGGGCATAATGATGGTACGAGAGTGTTGTTCTGCTACCTAATCGATAATACCACTGAAATGGCTATTTGACACAATCTCTTGTCTGCGATGTGGAACTAACGTTTACTCCCTCGCATATTCTGATAGAAGAACAACAATGCTGACAGGTACTATGTATTCGATTGAGCAGCGATGTACTGACTAGATATTCCAACACTATATAATCTGTTATATTCCACAGAGATGATAGGTTGCTCAATGTTGAATAATCTATTAACAGATCATCAATTACTCTATTTACAGTTTGTGCTCCTTGCTTGGATGAAAGTTGCCTTAATGCCTACTTTCCTGTCTTATATATAATTCGTCTTGCTTACACAGAAATCTTTAGAAAGCAAAAGAATATTCTAGAACATTCCGGAATTTTCTGGTGTGTTCTATAGAAACTTCTGGAAGGTTCTAGAATGTTCTGGAAGATTACACAATGTTCTGGAAAACTAAAGAATTTTCTAGGAGAATCCAGATTAAATAGTGCTGATGTCTAGACAAGTCAAATTAAGGCAGTCCCATGACACCTCCCCACTGGCTCTGAAGGTGTTCTCTGAGGGCTTTGAATTAGAGTGACATCATCGTCCTGGGCTTTTGCTTTCGTTTGGAACGACGTGGATTGCTTGGTCCATACTCTGGATTAGGAATTCTGAGCCTGGATGCAGGTCAGCTCGACATTTGCTCTCGCAAGTCTTCTATTATTTCCATTGGGTGGTCGGGACGTGGAAACACGATCTCTCCCTCAATGTTAGAGCTGCTCTCCGCTGAGATATCCTCTGGTGGATTGACATCGCCCTCGTTGATGTAACGTGGATGCAGTTGCTCCAAGTGACGTCTCCATGTAGGACCCCGATCAATGACTTTCACGTTGACTGATCTAGTGCCCAGTCTTTCTGTGATAACTGCTGGAACCCATCTTGGTTGTTGGTTGCAACGACCGCCAAAGTGCTCTGCATAGACAGGATCATCGACTTGGTAGTTGCGAGTAAGCTTTTCTACTGACTTGGTGATTCCTACATTTGTGACTTTGTTGCTAGTCGTGCCTGCTTCCCTTGAGCTATATGTGCAGGTGAAGGTAGTAAAGCATCAATACGTGCCCTGAGTTGCCGACTATTAAGGAGTTCTCTTGGTGAGTATCCACAGGATGTTGGTGTACGACGGTATTGTAGCAAAAACTCTTGATGTGCTCTCTTTGGAAGTAAAGAGGATTTGCGTAGAGATTGTTTGAAACTTTGCACAAGGCGTTCTGCTGATCCATTGGTAACCGGATGATATGGTGCTCCTGTGTTCTTTACACCAGCTTTGGAATTCTTCTGAGGTAAATGATGGAGCATTATCAGTTACCAGCGTATAAGGATATCCTTTTGTGAAAAAAAACTCCTCCAGAAGATCAATTGTGGCTCTTGTGTTGATCGACGAGGTTGGATGACTACACGGATACTTGGAGTATGCATCTGTGACCACTAACCAGTTGAATCCCATGAAGTTTATTGCATGGTCAATGTGGATTCAACTCCACGGTTTTTCTGGTAGCATCCAAGGGTGAATCGCTGGCTGTGGTGGCTTTTTCTGACTTTCTGCACACGACTGGCAATGTCGGCTTGTAGCTTCTATAGCATTATCTATGCCAGGCCAGTACACCGCAGTTCTTGCAAGCTGCTTCATTTTTTCCATAGCGAAGTGTCCAAGGTGTAAAAGTTCTAAAAAATGTGGTCGCAGACTTTCTGGAATCACAACTCTGGATCCAAGGAGTAAGCATCTGCTGCAGATGCTCAGAGATCCTGATAGGTTTCAGAATTTTTCCACCTCATATGGAGCGTCCTTTTGTTTTGGCGGCTAGCCTTGGCGTACACAGCACTTTACTGTGGTAATGACTGGGTCTTTTTCGGACTCTTTCACCAGGAGATTGCTGTCGAGTGGCTTGACTTGTAGACTCAATGCTCTTATCGCACAAACCATGTTACTATCATCCTCACTATCTTCCCCATTAAAGATCATGTCATCACCAGCAGGTAGACGGCTGAGTGCATCCGCATTTCCATGATCTGTCGTCTTGCGATGCTGAATGCTGTAGTCAAACTGGTTTAACCAGAGAGCCCCTTTTGAGAGACGATTGGCTGCAAGTAATGGTGTTTCTTTCTTTGGTCCGAATAGCGCAATGAGGGGCTTGTGATCTGCTACCGATGTGAAATTCTTATTGTTCAGATACTGGTAAAATTTGCGCAGGCCAAAGATGATTGAGAGAGCTTCATTGTGGATTTGGCCGTAGTTCCTCTGGGACTTGGATAATGTTTTGGATGCATTGGCTATTGGTCGCTCACTTCCATCAGCAAATTTGTGCCATAGAACTGCTCCAATTCCGACGTCTGATGCATCACAGGACAATCCAAGAAGTTTTTCTGGATCATAGTGTACAAGAATTTGATCTGATGATAGGACATCCTTGAGCTTCTGAAATGCTGCTTGTTCCTCGGTGCTCCATCTCCATGTCGATCCCTTCTTGGTTAGGCGATTCAGTGGCTCGGTCAATGTTGAGAGATTAGGGATGAACTTTCCGTAGAATTGTACTGACCCCAAGAAGGATCTCAGGCTTCAGACATCTGTTGGTGGCGGCATTTTGTAGACAGCATCCACTTAGGGACCCTTTGAAATCAAATCTCGTGACAAGGTATGCCCCAAGTACTCAACACTGGGTTGAGCAAAGATGCATTTTTCTCGTCGACAACGCAGACCCCTGTCACTCAGTCGAGTAAGCAAACCACGCAGGTTGTTTAGATGATCAGCTGCGTCTTTTCCACTCACCAGTACGTCATCTAGATAGACTGCTACACCTGGGAGGTCTCGCGTAAGTTTTTTCATAATCTCCTGGAAGTAGCCAGGTGCTGACGTGATGCCGATTGCCGACAGTCCCATGACATTACATGTCACCGCATAGATGTGAAAGCCCATCGTCTCTTCTCTATGGAGTCCCAATTTTTGTAAAAGGTCCTCAGTCACCTTATGCTTGGCTCTGAATAAAACAGCTTTATCTTGTTTCTTCCTATCATTGATTTAGCGTTTTACTGTTCCTGGACATTTTCACTTTTAAAATTTACCTTCTTGTGCCAAAGAATATCATGCACGTGGCTTTACAGACCCCACATCTCATAGTTCTTATACTTGCCATCCCTTGTGTAACAACAATCTTCCTTGCCACATTACTAAAAAGCAGCTGCCAGCTCTTTCCCAATCTATGGGAGTCTTACACCTTCTTAGTTGGAGAAAAACTATCTTGAGTTTCCACCGCATGACTTTCGAAATGACAAGTTTCGTTCTTGATTTCTAGTGTGGTTTCAAAAGTGTTTGCTTATGACAAATAAGGGCCTCTGCTGTCTGATTGCTGCCTTACCGTGCAGTTGTCACACATTCTCTGCTTCTTTTACTTACCATGAGGAAATTGGTTTTAAGGACTACTTCTAAAATAAAGAGGAGGGAGGAGGTCAGGTTGAATCGACTACACGCTGCATTGAAAAGATGATAGCTTTTGGATATACAGCCACAACTATTGCTAACTCTATCTACAGCAGAAGGAATCTAGAGAGAATCATGCTAATTTTTCTTACATTCGCTTCCAATATCGTTCTCCCTACCGAAAACAAGCACGTGAAGTCATAATGACAAGATTCGTCACTTCAATCTACTGGTAATCTATCCCAAGACCAACCATATTGTTAGTTTCAGATTTGAGCAAATTACATGATGGACATTTCCAAGTGGTAAGAGACATGTCTGCCCTAGTCTCACTTGGTCATTACACTGTAACAATTGGAAACGCAATTGTGTAAATGTCATGATAATGTAATACTTTGAAATTAAGCACTAACAAAGGCATTTGTGTCTGTTAGTTTACTTTTGCACTTGACATTAAATATGATTTTAAATCAATCTTCATAGAAATGATGAAGCCATTTCAGTTACGTGCAGTGCACTGTACATAGTTTTAACGAGTACAGTATAGATGCCAGGACCAATGTTTTGTAAATCACCATCTGCCAGCTTAGAGCCAACACCAGGCTTTGCTACTACTGTTTTCCAGTATACCGGAAAACGTGGATTCTTCTTGAATGTACAAGTGAACCTTTGTATCTACGAAGTCACCGCTGTATAAATTGTTGTCAAGGTCAACATAGGTGGGTACTACCCCTAAGCTAGCGCTATTTACCATGATCTTAGAACCGATAATTGGCATAATTAAAACTATTTCTATGGTCTTATTTACATTGATTTTAAGACAGAAGTTATTGAAGACGTAAAGTACACAGTGTAGCAACGCTACCGATTATTTGCTTTATGTCTCTTTTCTTTGTGAGCACATCTGTGTAAGGTAAGCATTCTCTGTCTGTTAAGGATTGAAAGTGTTTTGGAATAATAGGAATATTAAAAGGTTCTTATTGCAGTTCTAAATCTCAAAAGAATACGCTTGTCGTAGATGTTCAAACAACATTAGCATCATCAAATACAAGTACAAAAATGGAGAGCGTACAGCTTTATCCAAGAAAATCGAACGCAATTGTTTCGATTAACTGCTCTTCTGAGGCAGGGAAGTATGCTCTCACAATTTTTTGCTCCGCATTTTTCGTAAATTTGGGTGAACTTTGGGTGAACTATTGAACTTACAAGGATGAAAGAGTTTCAGCACCAGATAAGCATGACAACAGATGAAATGCTGATAACATCGCACTGGAAAACATGTCTAAAATGAGTATTGAAATATCGCCATATTTAAAGCCATAGCAAGATAAATTAGAAATGGAACTTAAATACAAAGCTTTTTTGGGGGGGGGGGCGGGGGTATGGTGGCATTCTCGATTTCGAGCGTCGCCTATTGCCCAGTCAGAGTGAGCAATGTCCTGGGAAGAGAGCACATTTACGGGGGTGGTCCCCCGTTGCCTTTCCCAACCGATAGTCTTTACATCGGGCTAGGTGGGATTTGAACCCACAACCTCTGGCATGTGAGTCCGACGCGTTAACCACTAGACCACGGCGGCTCTACGCAGTGAATACACAGATTGGTAGTTAAAAACGTAGAAATTTGGTTTTCTTTGCCTTTTGTTTTCCAAAGACATCAGATTATGTCCAGTACCAGATATGTGAAACTGGTATGATATGGTCCTCAGGGACAGTGTGTTTCTTGGGACGAGAAAGTCGGTGAGCGCAAGATCGGTTGGAACGAGCTTTGAAACTGGGATCAGGCAAGAATCAGGTTCCATATTTGGTCAGTTTACAATGTCTTACCTACACCTGCAAACTTGAAGAGGTGGTCAATAGGAGAGGATGACAAATGTAGGTGCGGCAAACAGGGGGCAATGAAGCATACTTTATCAAATTGCCCTCTTGACATTGCACTCCGATACACGTGGCGCCATAATCAAGTACTGCGTCTACTGGCCACAGCTACAGAAGACAAAGTCAAAGTGATCAATGCAGGACGACGGAGGACGGCCCAAAATGGCAGGGAGAGTGGAATTTGTCGGTAGATCTTGATGGGAAGCTTTCCATCCAGATTCCTATTGCGCAGAGGCCAGACTTTTACGTTGTGAAGAAAGGAATAGCGTAAAGATTGTGGAACTGACAGTATCATGGGAAAGCAATATAGATGATGTATGTCTTCGCAAAGATGAGAGATATGAAAGTCAGTTGATGCTTTGTATTGCTAATGATGGATGGACAGCCTCTTGTCACCCAGTAGAGGTTGGTGTAAGAGGTTTTGTTTCCAACAGAGTGCACTCCCTACTGAAAGATCTTTGGTACACTTCAAAGGAAAGGAACGGCCTCATAATATCTTCGCGAGAAGTGGTTGAGAAGGCCAGCTTTTACATCTGGCTAAAAAGAAACTATGACAGCTGGAGTGAGCAGCAAAAAATAAAAATCTAAAAAACTCCAGGCTCATCCGCATTTTGAAACTCGAGTGCAGGACACCTCCGCAAGGGGGGCCGTCACGTCACAAAACGGCAGAGGAGAAGGGGCCAAAACCGGCCGTGGTTACTCCTGAAGTTGTCCAGTGTCTCGAGTGAAAGAGTTTCTTCCAGAAATAAAGTGGATGAGCAAAATGGCACTTAACACCGTGTACGCATCATTCCATTGCTGTACTCCAGTGGTAACGCAAGGAAACGCGCTACTTCAACTGGCATCAAGAAAGTAGTAGCATGCCCTCATTGGATTAAGATGGAATTGGCATTATCCCTTAGGTAGTTGTAGTAGCACTTACCTAAGCACTACCGATCTAACCCAGCCTCGTTCCGAGATTAAAAATCCCGGTAATTTAACTAAATCAGCTGATTTTGTGAGTGATGTAATTTATGTTTATAGGTAATTTTTGCTTGTTTTTGCACTATATTTCCAATAATTACGTCATTACATTATTTAGAATTCAGTATATATACACATGGATTTAGTCGAATTTGAGTTAGAATATTAGTATCGTGCTACCTGTACAACGTTACAAAGACGCAAGAGGTATGATTTGTTTCTTATTCATATTATTCTTAAAGGTTGATGTTTATTAGTATTTTAACAGTTTGTTTCTTAGGTATGTTTTGTTATTAGAAATTACAGTGGTTTTTTGTTTATATTTTAATCCTTTAGATTGTAATCAGAATAGGACCAGAATAGGACGAAAAGGATAGAATACCATGGAATAAAACAGGACGATCGAAAGTTATGCCGCACTCATTGATTCATTGACAGTTTATTCTGCATGTACGTCACTTGCGTGGTTTAGTTTAAGTTAAGTGTCTTTTTCGGTACATACAACTGTTTCAAAGTCATTTCTTGTGGAATCCAGGTAGAGGATTGTCACCGAAAGAGTGGCCAAAATTTGTTTACAATTACATGAATATAATCTAGTATTTAGAGTAAAAAATGAATATACTCAGGGAGAAAGTGGAGATGCAGAGATGTTGGTTGACATGTGAAGCTTTCAAAAGAAACTCAAAATTGTTTGGCCACCTATAAATGTCATTAATAACTTATCTATTTATGATTTTTGCATATTTTATACAAAATTATTGAAATAAATATAATTTGAGGTTGCAATTACAAGTGGGTTATTCAATACAAAGATGTCTCTTTAAAGTGATAAGCTAGTAGATTTTTCACTAGAACTCAATAGTAACATATAAGTCCACAGATCTGCTGATGGACGCCTGAGAAAGAATCGTAGTTCGTGTTGGGAATAGAACTTGTGATGTAAACATACAAAAATTTGACTGCACCACATTTTGCTCAATAATGTTAATTAAAATTTTTGATTTCAGTCTCAAACTACTCTTACGATATGCTTACAAGAACCCAGCTATATATTGCCGCTTTGGCGCCATACGTTAACCACATCATCACACATCACTTGTTTTAACAAATTACAAATAGATCACAAATTATTGCTAGTTTTCTAAAACTTCATTTATCTGACTGTAGTGTTGTGGTGTTGGAACGTTTTCGAACTTACAGGTGAACTCGCTTTATCTACCGAGTAAACTTTGGTTCAATCACAGTGATGCTGCAGTGATGTTTTCTACTCACATTTTAAGAGATGTTTTTTTCAAATGACAACGGACTTGTGGTTCCCCTTACCTCTGGTTCTTCTGCTAACAGGGCATGGATGTAAAGAGTAAGGGGGGCAGCCTGAGGGGGGGTGACAGATTGTTAGATGAATATATTCTTTTGCTGAGGGTACGAATATGTGTAAACTTTGCTAGATCTCAGCTTTAGAATGCTGATGTTTTATGTGTGTATGTTATATAAATAAAAATGTGTATTAAGGTATCAACTGAGTCTTTTCAATACGTTTGATTATGTAGAATCATTCAGAGGCACGATAAAGGGCATTACGACATTGGTTGGCGTATAGAAAAATCAAATCGTTTTTGATCTTCCCTCACTGTAATTTTCATATTCAACCTCTATTTAAATTAGCATTCTTAATGCCAGTTTCAAAGATAAAATGCATCTGAGTATAAGATATGATAGTCGCACCGTGCCTCATTTTATATGCATAGACGCTTAGTGGATTACAAAGAGCATGGCACTTCTTGGTAATTGCTCTCAAATCTTATTGCACTACAAACAAAGGAAAAGTAGCTGCTACTTTATAGATTAGAAGTTATTGCTAGTTTTCTAAAACTTCATTTATCTGACTTAGGAATTTTCTTTTATGCCGTCTGTAGCATGTTATTAGACATGGTGTGATTCGTCTAAAAATCGACATAACGCGGTTATATCGTGTTGAGTTTAAGCAAACATTGCTAATATACCTTTCCAAACCTCTTCAAACTCTACAGGACGTAGCTCCTATTTACTTAGGAAAAACCGTTCAGACTCTGGTCGAGTCCATTACAAAGACACCTGACGGTGATAACCCAGCATGAATTTCGATTTCAAACTCATAAGATACCCTAAGAGCTCATTATTAACAGCATAACTCGACAAATTGTCAGGTAAGACAGCTTTGAGCCCTTTTTAGTCAAAATCATCATAGTCTTATCCCATGTAGATCAGCAATGACCTAGACTCGGCACTTTATTGCTAGTCATTTTTGCTTCTTTAAAATATCATTAGTAACTTTGATTGACTACTTAGAGGCGGATTTGGCACACAAAGGAAATGTTTCAGGATGCAAGGAGTTGATTTCAAAGAGCCGATGAACATTATATCCACGTTATTGTAGATTTTGAGACCAATGACCAAATTGTTTTCGAGATTGAGTAGTCTAAAGGAAAGTGACGTTCGAGAGGGCGCCACTGAGCCTTATCTTTTATCTATTTTAGGTAAAAGTTTTGACGTAGATAAATTGACATGGATTTAAGATTGAAGTGTCTAGTTTTTCTCAATATATATTTAAGATGTTGGCATTTGTAAAATAGGAACCGGCTGATAACGTGTAATACGTGTCTGTTTCTTAAAAATTTTCTTGTCAAAGATTAGATTGAGTTTTATGATTGTCGCTTGTCTAAATTCATAGATCACTATTCAACTCCTTGCAGAGATACATTGACTTACTCTGTCCTTTCTTCCGGCCGCACTTGGCGATGTTAAAATCAACGGAGCACGAGCTTTAGGAGATCCATTTAACAATTTGTATTAGAGAGAAATAGACATTACACTGCCAAAAAACATGGGGATGGCAAATATGTGTACTATTATCCCAGCTGAACCCTGATTCTAAATAAGCAGTCTCGTTATTGTTTCTTGTAGATATTATGACATAGAAACGTTCCTTGTACATGTAATTTTGTGTGAAGTTGATAGGTATGATCTGGTCATCATGGACGAGATCATTTTAACGCGCCTTTAGGAACCATTAATTTACACATCTCTGAGGGGACCATTACGGAAATAAGGCTAATGAGACCTTATAGTGTTATCCCTGCCATTCTTCAATTGGAGTTGTTTTTTATTTAACAGAAGTAGGTTTTATTTCTTCACATATTATTGTAACTGTTTTTAGCCTGGTCAATGTTATTTTAATTGACATTCTTTAAATTGTATTTATTATTATTTTTATGGCAAATACATAGAAATTTTGAATGTCGGTTTCCGCATCACTAAGTAAATTATTAAAATACGTCCTAATCAATAATGTAACCATGTTTTCATTCGCCTTTTACCAGCCATTTTCTTCATCTAAGGTGTAAGGAGGAAAGCATGTAACCAAAAAAGAGGAAGTATGGTATTTTCTTAAAGTCCTGCTTATGAACATTTTGAAGTTAAAACATTTGATTCTTGGTCCTTTTGGTATCACCGACAACAAGGGCACATAGTATTACACTTAGCGCAATTTCTGATAAGTAGATAAAGAAGGACTGACAGTCGTAGGGAAATTATTGTGATTTTCAAGTGCTGTTATCCCGATATCGAAATCTGCCTTAACAAATCTGAATTTCCATACTCCTCTTATCCCACTTTTAAAATGTTATAAATCACTTTGAAGTAATAGCGGTTAGCAGACACTAGCAGCGTCAGAGGGGGACAGGTTCCCCCACTTGCCTTAAAGATCAAATTCTTATTTCCCCAAATGCGAAAATTGAAGTTTTCTTCATTTAGAAACCTTCTTCACTATTGACACTGTGGCATTCCCAATTAAGATTTCTTTTGGAAATTGTCAGTAAAATAACGCTGTCAGCTATATCACCACGTCCACACCCATGCCCTATTTTACATAAAAAAATGGAAAGTTGGTTGGCTTTTAAAATAAAAATCTCTCGATTATTGTAATTCAAGGACAGCATATAGATTTTACTGAAGTCTAAAACTTTTTGATTTTTAACATCGAATTTAAGAATCTTTCTTAAACACTTTGTTAGTCCAAACTTATACATGCACTGTTTTCGACAATAACACTGCCTCTGAAACATTATCTATCTGTGCTTTAAGGAAGCATTTTAACCATTTTACTGTAAGTAAGGTGTCAAGTATTCGGGTTTTTTCCTTGTCAATATTTGCTTTGAAAAGTTTAGTCATGTCGTAAGGTCAAAAAGCTTTTTTGCACTTCACGTAACACTTTTGGATTTTGTTAGTTGTATTTATGATGGAAGGTTCTGATAAGCGTCATACGAGAAAGGCTTTTTCAACTTTACGACATGACTTTTCAAAGCAATTCTTGGACTCTGTACCTCAAGCAATCTGTTTTCTTGCTAACTATCCCTTAATGAAAGCAAATATGTCACAGTAAATGGCATTCCCACACTTAATTAATTTACTTGGAGTAGGATTGCCTAAGATTTAAAAATGTTTTGTAATAACAAAATTACAACACTTTATGACTGACGTAGTTGATTAAGCTTAGTAAAACATTGACTTGAAACACATTCAAAATATGCTTCTTTAAACTGAAAAGGATACAATATGATGGCCCAACAATTTTTCTTGCTCATTTAACATTGTTATTGAAAAAAAAGGGTTAAGTTGTTGCCCTGAACTATGCTAGTTGTGAAATTTTGATTTTAAAAGGGACTTTAGCTACCCTTTCAAAATATTCTCCTCTCTTAAAAGTTACACCGCAAAATCACCTGTCCAAATCTACTTCTTTATACTCCACCAAGGTATAAATGTAAGTAACTTTCAACTTTTAAAATTTTGCCTTTTTCGAAGTAATAAGAGACACTGAAGGAGGACTCTTCCAGTGTAATCTCAAGATCTTTTGTAGAATAGGGTAGAATAAAACTGATTCACGACACGCATTAACAGGGGTGTGGGAAGGTAAAGGAGATGGGGGGCAGTAGGCCGGGTTCAAATTTATGTTTTCGAGTTCCACTAAGGTGCCTTTGATCATTGTGTGGAAAGGGGTGTTTCGTGAGGTGTAACAATTGAACAATTTTAGCAGA
>JAAAKL020013427.1:0-12477 GCA_010016065.2 Carybdea cf. marsupialis auct. non (Linnaeus, 1758)
ATCGACAGGATTGCATAGCAGACAGTAACGAGGATAGCGCGCTACACAGTACAACTTTCAAGTTGTTCTATACTCAAACCTCTAAATCATCAACTAACTACATCAATACAAGTCTAATCGTTAAATAGTGCAATTGTCACGTGTTCACATCGTGAACAAAGCATGATTATGTTACATTCTCTAATAAGGATACAGCGTTAGAACACAACAATTTCTTTCACTTAAAATGTTTCTATTTATCGCTTGCAGGTATTGCCTTCATCACTATAAGAAACTTACTTATAAATTGTTTGACATTTTTACTAATGATAAATATGTTACCCTGGTTTGCGACTGTAACTATTCTATGATTTATACTTGAATCTTCTCCAGTGTTGAAAAGTATGATTTATTTAATCTTTTTAATATTATTTGTTATATCAGATTGCAACCGTTTTCGACTATCAGAATTAATACCTCGTCCTTGCCATGCCAGTATCGCTTCTTTTGCACTTTGGCTCATCAACTATCTCTTATTTACCGTTCCAGCTACTTTAAATCTCTCCAAATAAAGAAACTTCGTTATAGTCATCTCGAAACTTCAAGACATTTAATTTTTTATTTATACTTAATTAATATAGAAATCAGCATCTACTATGGAAACCGTTGCTAGAGCGCTGAATGCACCAAAGCAGAGCCTAATTTACGCTAAGAAGTAGTACATCCCTTTTCCTTATCTCCCAAATAAAATCGTTTATCAGGAAAATCAAACTACGGGGAGACGACAGCATTTGCTACCATTACGGAGGTCGCCACCATGGTCCATTTGATCCCTTAGTAATAAAACGTAAATATGATGCACCCCTAAGCTCTTTAATGAGGTTCGTTCTAAAGTGCCCTTCCTATTATCATAGCACTTGTATAGAAACTAACGCACTTTATGCCAAGAAAATGATTCGGTAGAAATACGGCCTAAGCTGAAACTCAAATGCATATCCTGTAGGGAAAGAAACGTATAAAATTGATTGTGATGTTGACAAATTAAGAAATAAAATCGTGTTTTCTAATTGAAAATGTTATTAGTGATTTTATATTTATCATATGAATTGAGTGGTTTATTTTATCGCCTCCCTAAAGTCTTTTATTAAGTCAAGTACCACTGCTATTATGTGTTCTTTAACAGCTTTAAGAAAATTATTGCCCCAAATTCTGCACCTTCTCATTTAAAGACAGCAATCATATTTTTCTCTCTTTGCAGAAGAGAAAAAAGAAGTTGTTACAACCGCTATACATCAGTGCTCAAAGCTGAACTGGATATAATCAATAGATTATTTGAGAAACTTGCAACAAAAATTGTGCTACATCCCTACATTGGTGTCATTGTTCCACTTATATTCATATCATTGTGTTGTTTGGGTGCACTTAGATATCACACGGAAACGAAGTCAGAAAAGTTATATGTGCCAGAAAACAGCATAAGTGAAAGAGCATTCACTGAATCAAAGGAGTACTTTTTGAGTCAGGCAAATTCGAGACAATCAATGATTTTGTTTCATGCCAAGCCCGGTAAGGATCTATTTGGAAGGGATTGTATTGAGGAAGCTAAAACGATTATTCATAAAGCCATGGAGATCAAGCCATTTCATGAAATATGCCAAAACAAACCAAAATGGATATGGAATTTTACGCAGTATGATCCCTCTCACAACTGTTACATGTACAATCCATATGAAGTAATTAGTAACACAAGCGATGCTTTAATCGACATAGATAGAGCTTTCAACAATTTGACAGCACTCACGTCATCTGGTGACTTAGGGAGGAAGCTTCTTGATTCAGCCATCGCAAGTGTGGACAGCTTTCATACCAAATACATGGATGCTGAGGCTGCATTGGTACTATTCGAAATGGTAGACATGGAGAAGGATGACCGTGTTATGCAGTGGGAAAGCACCTATCTAAAGAAAATATCAGAAGCAGCTAAAAACACACAATGTGTGAAAGTCGATCTCTTTGCAAGACGGAGTATTGATGATTCTGTAAGTGATAGCGCTTCTGCTGACTTACTTTTGGTGGGTGCAACCTTTGCTCTCATGGTGTTGTTTTCCTGCTTGATGCTGACAAATTTCACAAGCAACATAAATGGACATGCATTACTTGCATTGTTTGGTGTGTTTTCAACTATACTTGGTATGGTAGCAGGTGGGGCCTTGGCAATGGCATTCGGCACTCCCTACATAAGCATTATGGGAATTATACCCTTCTTAATGCTTAGTATAGGCATTGACGACATGTTTATAATTGTAGATGAGTTTGACCAAATAGAAAGTCTTGATCCCGTTCAAAAGATACCGGTTGCTATGGGGAAAGTAGGGGCTACTATTGCCATGACAACATTTACAGACATGATCGCTTTTGCCGTGAGCGTAACAAGCAACATAAGAGGAATTCGTTATTTTTGTATTGTCGCAGCTCTGGCATTTGCAGTGGAATTCTTAATGCAAGTGACCTTATTTGTTGCATTTCTAACATTTGATGCAAAGCGAATAGCTTCAAAAAGACGAGACTGTTTGCCTATTTGCAAAGGAAGTGATACACCGTGCATTCCCAGACTGAAGACAAACAAATCTAAACTCTGGATGAAGAAGTACGCTATAGTTTTAATGAAGTGGCCGTCGAAAGTATTAGCATTGGCAATAACTGGGACGTTAATAACGGTTGGCATTTATGGAAGTTTTCATGTGACTAGTGAATTTGATAGAACGTCCCTTGTGCTAGATGGTGATCCACTGAATGAGTTCTACATCAATTTTGAAAAATACTTCGAGAGTCAAGGAGCTGTGAATGTTCTTAATCTTGGTGTTCAAGATTATAATAATAAGATGCTGCAGGAAGACCTACTCGAAGTCCCAAAGATAGCATATTCTACCAACTACTACTCCGAGGAATACAACTCGTGGTTTGAGGCATACATGCAGTGGGCTGACGACAGAAATATCAGTATCAAAGAAAAAGGATTTGTGAGGGGTTTAAAGGAGTTCTTTAAGGTTCCTCGGTTTGCACCCTATCAGCAGGATGTTTTTATAAACAGGGAAGATCAGATCGAAGCCAGTCGTATAGAAGTATATATGAAGTATACATCGAAATCAACGGAAAAAACAAATGCTATGCTTCAGTTTCGGGAAGAACTCAAAATTCGTGATATTGATATGGTACCATTACATAACCTATTTATTTATTTTGAAGGATACGCTGTAGTCATCGAGGAAGTGATCAGAAATACGTGCATCTCAGCAGTTGCTATATTGCTCATCACTCTACCTTTCTGCGTCCATCCAGTTGTGGTCATTCTATTAGTGCTTTCATTTGGAGTGATTTTAATAGAACTGGTCGGACTTATGTATCTGTGGGATGTCACCTTTGATTCAATTGCTATGATAGCTTTTGTCATGTCAGTTGGTTTTGCAGTAGATTACACCGGTCACGTAACTCATGCATTCGTTTTGTCTAAAGAACAGACAACAGATGCCAAGATCATCGATGCTTTGTCATCAATTGGTGGAAGTGTCTTAAAAGGAGGAATGAGTACATTTTTAGGAATGATTGTTCTTACATTCGCTACTTCTGAGATATTTCGAATATTGTTTAAGTTCTTTTTCGGCTTTGTTGTCTTTGGTTTATACAATGGACTTGTGTTACTACCCGTTTTACTTTCAATAGTTGGACTATTCGTAGAATTGAAATAGTACTGCAAGTTGACTGTGCTAAACCACAGTCCTAGTGAAACAAATATCTTGCTTAAATTTATCGAATTCATAGAGTCAGTATTGACATTAAGGCAATCAAGTTAAATGTTCAATTTGAACGAAATTTCAACTTACGTAGAAGAGTAAAACTCGAATGCTATGCTTCTCAGCTAATTACCTATATATAATCGTGGTTGAGGAAGATCCTTGCCCATTGAAAAGTTTATTAGCGATGGTAGCGTAGGAATACACCATGATTTTTTGTGCATATTTTAGTACTTCCATGTCATGGAAATTTTACTTACTTTAATAACAGTTTCCAGATCAGCATTTGATTTGAACTTTTATTTGTAGTCAGTATCTTTTACATTTTTGATTTTATTGTCATGCATATAATTTAGACTAGTAGAGAGTCTAGTAAAATGGAAATGTACATTTTGAGGACATTTTGATTTACAGTGTTGTGAATTTTTAAAAGGATGTATGTAGTACCTTTGGCCTCCATTCTGCCTTATGTGTTAGCCTCGAGGCGGCCGATTGTTTTATAGTTAAAATCTGTCACTAGTTCCAATCTGGATTATACTGTGCCATTGTAAATTAAACGACAACAGTAATCCATTTTCATTTTCTATCACACTCTCCTAACCACCCATTTTCATACACAACATATATGTTCAAACCATCCCTTCATTAAAAATTGCTTCGCAAAGGTTAGGCCTACCTAGTACCGACTGATAGCTATTGAAGATACACATGAAGTGAGGGGATGGGGGTGGGGGGCATGTTAATCATGACGATGACTATGACGATAATGTCACGATTTGATGATGGACTAATTTTAGCTAAAACAAACCATTCTTTACCGTCGGGGGTATAACGGCTGGTCATCGTGCAGTAGGGAAATACAATGAAAAGGTGGACAAACACAGATAAATCTTCTCATATGTTGAATAAACGAGTATGAAAAGCATTGGGACTGACAGTAATACAACGAGTAAAATTATGAAAAGGATAAGTAATTTGTTGCCTTAGGGATGCTCTAACCTTAAACCTGTAGGGAGCTAAGAGAAAGGAAGCTGGCTCTCAGGTTAATTCTTTGTTACAACCTTTAATACTGTTTTAAGAGTTTCATACCATCTGGGTAACTGCTTGCTATTCTATGCACCTTCAGTCGTATTTTCTAACTCACTGTTGTTCAAGTACTCTTACGTTGTCAAATGAACAGTTAATAGAAGATTTCATAAGAAGGGGCTCTTGCAACGTCCGTAACCATTTCTTGCTTAACTTGCTCCCTCGGGAAGCTTTTCTGCGATTAATCTTTGTTTTAAAAGACGTTTTTTAACGTCTCATTTGTTTCAGGAAGATAAACCTAAAATATTAGACATACTTGTCAAATCCCAGTGCCAGATCCCGAACAATAAGAAAGAAGAGTGGGTGTGAATGTATCCAAGAGTAAGAGCACCAAATATGCGATACCCAGTCCCTGTATAGTTCAGCGCAGAGCTAAATAAGCAGACCTGTAGACAGGAGTTCAGATTTATGGGAGCAAAGTCACAACTCGTGGGATGTGGTACCCTTTATGTTATCAAACTGAAATGAGCTTTGACCACTACACATTTTCTTAAGTAAGTAAAACCCCTTTTAGCAAATTGATGCTGAGATGAAGCCACTATTCAAGCAGATTTATGAAATATTCTCAGATTAAGCTCTCTTCAGGTATGTAATAATGGGGCATACATTGACAGGTTTTTAGACTTCGAAGGGACGTGTAGTAACGCCACTTTGGAAGGCTTAAAAAAGTTGTTGCTGTTACACTTTGTTAATGAAACTTGTAATAGCTTAGATTCCCAATGTTTGTAAGCAGACAATCTGAGATTCAGATTAAGGAGAGCAAAGAAGAAACCATGGCGACACCAAATGACGTCATATTTACCGTATTTACTCAAGAGCTTACCTATTGTGGTATCTGTTCTACTGGCCTTCACATGAGGGTTTTGATCACTAGAAGTAGGACTTAGGTTTGAAAATTCACAAATATTAATGCAATTCGATAGAGAAACGCGGACCTTAAACGTTACTATTATATATACGATGTATTAATTTAAGTTCGTTCAATGATTCCAGAGGTGTCTATTGAGCAAATGATTTGCATACTGAGCAAAAAATTGTCGCTGGATGGTCATAACTTCAACCAGTGAATCTGCACACGTTTTACCAACTAAAACAACGTGCTAAAACAAGGTGTACCTGACATTAAGGGGCGTGCTCCATAGAAACGTCTTGAGTTCCATGTGATTTTGCCCTCATTAGGATATTATTAAGTAAGATTTAGTTTACACATCCTAAAGAAAATTTTAAGATCAGTTTTCAAACCTAATAACGTCAGGATTAAAAATGATAGTATAACGCCTCTCTTAATCGATAAATGTCCCGGTATTGTATCAATTAGGCAAAATCAACGTATCGAAATACAGAACCTCTGTGAAGAACATTCCTTCGTGTGTCATTGTTAATGCTCTAATTGTTAGGTCTGTACTGATGAGGCATTGAAAGTCAGGAAAGGATGCCGTATTATCGCACAGCCACAGATACACTCCACAAAGGAATCCAGTTGTTCTCTAAACTCTTTGATTGGACCAGCCTCAAGGCTACGGCAAATTATTTGCAAAATACTCCTCATCTGTTATGGCATCAGCATTGGTCTCAAATTGACTTTGTATCAGGTGCGATGAAGAACTTACTCGATGACGATGACAAACAGCCCACATCACAAACACCAAAAGTATTGAGACCGGGAAACCTTATCTGAGTTATGACCATACTTTCTGGGATCGAGGAGGGAGATAAATAGAATATAAGACAATAACGTAACTCATTAACTACTGTTGCTATGATTGGAGAAAAATCTGAAGGCGGCATCCTTAAAGATTAGAGGCGTATTTCCCCGAAATGCCCTCTACAGTACTAGTGCTTCGTACATAAACATGTCATTCTATTTGAGCCATTCTAATTCAAGAAACCTTGGTTGTGTAAGAGTAAAATATGCTTGAAACTGCACCTTTCAGCAATAAATAGGGACCGGTGCCCTACAGCCTCTATCCCTGTGGATGAAACTCAGTGTAATAGCGCCTCTTTGTTTCACTAACTTTCACGATAACATTTTGTCTAGGCTTGATTTCCTTAACTTGAACTAAAACTCCAAATTGAGACTTTGCGCGCACTTTAGAAGTGAAAAGACCAATTACTTGAGTCCGATTTTCCATAAATTTTGATCCTACCCACATAACACAAAGCAGACATAATTTTCCTCCAGTGTACCTCCAGTCGTCAGAAATTTTTGGCATTTTGTTTATTGTAATGACTTAAAAAGCATCCGTTTATTCGTTTTGACGTAGTGTACATCACATAAAACCGTGTGAAAGAGCTCAAAACTGCACTGTCGGCTACAGACATGTTTGCGTGGTATTGATTTTTTCGTAACTGAACTAACTGAACTTCCCTGTTCCTTATGACGTCAAAAATTGCCTCGTTCTGGAAAAAGTTCGTTAAAGAATCACGTATAACTAAGGAAAATTGTACGTGAGACAAAAAATTACGTGGTAGTTCGATTCCTTGAAACAAAATTAACACAATGTTACAACATTTCTGACCGCTGGAGTATTGGGAAGTCCTTTCCGTCATGAACGCACGACTTTCTTGTAAGAGCTGTTGCTGATCCATCCTTTGAGAGACAAGCTAAAGTATGTCTTTCAATGTGTTTAACAAAAGAGCTGCCCCATGAGGTAATCTTCAAAGGGAGACTTTATTTCACATCTTTACGATCATTTAATTGTTTCTTAAAGGTCTGTTGGTAGTACAAAACAATAGAACTGCACGAAATAGTGAAAACATTTTAGTATCAGAGTACTAAGTCACCAGAATTGGAATTGAGAAGAAACCAATAAAACTTATAACTGTGTTTTGAAAGTAGCTAATCAGAAGTCTAAGTGCTAGATTGGTGCTGTTTTGACCAATCAGTGCCTGTGGAACTGAATGGTTAACTGCAAAGGCCCAATGAAAAGACAAATTCTTTTTGTCTACAAAGTAACGGTTTACAAGGCCTTCCACGCCCTCTTGCTGGGTCTACCAACTGAGAGTCCTCGCCGCAGGTCTGGCAGGGTTCAAACGTAGATGGGTTACCTCAGCCGAATATTTTATATAGGCTTCATACCACATTCAGCAATACCATGTCATTTGCTACCCCGTCTCTAAAGATTAGTTTCAAAATCCTTTTAAAGGATTTTTGTTGGGACACATTTAGCCTTTGAGCTATCCTCGCTGAGCCCTTCCAGTTCTCACATGAGTAGATGACTGTAGGGACAAAAAGTCTTGAACAGGTTGACTTTTGTTGCTTTCCTTATTGCTATATGTGAGACACAAATCATGTTAAAGACGTCTGAAAATTCCAAAGCCTTAACAGGGACATGATTGGCAGCTTCACAGCTTCTAAAGATTATGAGGGTTTTAGCTCCCTTGAATCTGCCGTTATTCTACAAAGAGTACGTTTCAATGGTACTAGTATATTTTGTTAATATCTAAGGTGCCAGTTTTAAATGGGGATTTTAAAAATCAATTTATCAGATTTGAGGAATTTATAATTGCAAGAGACCACTTCATTCTTTTCAGACTGTCTGATTTCTGGAACAGATTTAAGGTTCCCCACCGGGTACTTAACAGCGTTTTAAACAATGCATAACTTATATCTATGGAGATATTCTTTAATATTTGTCCCACATACTATGATTATTGATGCTACAAGCATGGATTTATTTTGTAATTGCTTTCTTTAATTTATAGACAGTCTTCTTGCTCTCTTTACTTACACAACATTCTAAGTCTATGATTGCATAATATCTATATGACAAACACAGCGCTTAAGTACAGTTGGATAACAGATTAACATCTATTGTAAGTGAAAGTAGTCTGAAAAACTAGCATAAATCAATTGAAATAACTTTGAATGGTTTTAATCCAATAATACGAGTGTCTATAACCAAGCCAGAGCATTTCAGTACTTCCGCTGTTAAAAGTAGAAAACTTTTGAAAAGTTCTAACGTGGGAAAGTAAATAAATGATGGTTTTAGGGCCTTACAATATTCGGAGGGAGGAAGTTTTTGCGAAGGTGAACTTATGTTCCAGAAAATGATCTGGAAGCAATCTACCTTACCTGTGATGCCGTGCTATTTTGGAATTCTACCAGGTCCTTTTGTGGTTGTTCACTCCGTTTCTGAGTGTTTCCGGGTTTCAAAATTAGTATCAGTACATCTAGCGCAAATATTATAATTGTTCCCTCTTCACAATCACTTTTACAATCACTTTACATTCCCTTTAACCACGTTCTTTACTTTCTGCTACTTCTTTTAACTTTCAAGTCATGATATTACATCCACTATAATTTCCTTGAGCTACTCCGAAGCTGGGAAATCTTCTTACTACCAAACACTGGAAAGTTTTCAACGCATACATCATGATAGCATTAGGCATGATATTGCGAACGCTCGTGGTTGGAATGGTAGATCTCTACATGTTGGAATGGTAGATCTCTACAGGTTGGAATTATAGATCTGTACAGGTTGCAATGATAGATCTCTACAGGTTGGAATGGTAGATCTCTACAGGTTGGAATGATAGATATCTGCAGGTTGGAATGATAGATCTGTACAGGTTGCAATGATAGATCTCTACAGGTTGTAATGATAGATCTGTACAGGTTGGAATGGTAGATCTCTACAGGTTGGAATGATAGATTTGTACAAGTTGCAATGATAGATCTGTATAGGTTGGAATGATAGATTTCTACAGGTTGGAATGGTAGATATCTGCAGGTTGGAATAATTGATCTGTACAGGTCGGAATGGTAGATCTGTATAGGTTGGAATGGTAGATCTCTACAGGTTGTAATGATAGATCTGTACAGGTTGGAATGGTTGATCTCTACAGGTTGGAATGATAGATTTGTACAAGTTGCAATGATAGATCTGTATAGGTTGGAATGGTAGATATCTACAGGTTGGAATAATTGATCTGTACAGGTTGGAATGGTAGATCTGTACATGTTGGAATGGTAGATCTCTACAGGTTGGAATGATAGATCTCTACAGGTTGGAATGATAGATCTGTACAGGTTGGAATGATAGATCTGTACAGGTTGGAATGGTAGATCTCTACAGGTTGGAATTTCTGTTTGAGGAATTCTTCCTGTGTATCTGTCAGTATATAGGCTTCTGGACCGTCTTGTAGAAGCCAAATAAAAGTCTACCATTCTTTTCGTATTTGTCAGCCTGTACACCTTCTATTGCTCAGGGAAGCGAAAAGTTCCAGTTATGTCGACGGGAAATGTCTATTTTCAAATAATGCTTTATAAGAAGCTTATGATTTCGAAAAACGTCGTTGTCCGAGAGGTAGAGGATATCACTCATAACATAGACTATGCCACAGGTACGTCAAATTCATCTATGACTCAAGAAAATATACCGAGATTTACAAAGTTCACTGAACTAAGTGAAGATGAGGTACTTCGCCTGATTTAGTCATCTGCCAACTCATATTACACACTTGACCCTGCTCCAACGTCTATTGTCAAAGCTTGCTCCGATTAGCTGATACTTCCTGTGACTGAAATGCTAAATCTTTCCTTGAATAATGGATATGTACCGGGTGATCGGGAATTTTCGTTATTGAAGCGCTGCAAAAGAAAACGGGCTAGACTTACTCTTCAACAAATTCAGACCGGTGACAGGGCCATCGTCAGTCTTTGAAAAGTGGGGGAGGGGGGAGCAAAATGTCCGCCAAACACTAGGTTCTTCGACTACTTCATCACTTAGTATCACTATAGCAAATAGTGAGATACTTCGCAATGATTTGAATACCAACTCAGTTTTTGACGTCTCCGCACTATGAAGTCATACACAGAATAAAGTCGTGAAAAGCGAATTTGAAAGTGCCCCCCGGCGACTACGGCCCAGAATGAGTAATTTCCGGTCTATTTCTAAGCTTTGTGAACGAGTTGTTCCTTAACAGCCGTATCTTCACTGCACCTATAACATTTACTAGATCATATTTCCTCGTATCGCAAAAGTTTCAGTGGAAACAGATGAATGTTCAGAGCAACATTCTAAATTCTATGAGTAGGGGAGAAGTGGCACTGTGAGCCCTTTTAGACCTCACGTGCGCATTCGACAAGGTCAACCACAGAATCCTACTAGAAAGACTAGAGAAAGAGTATGGTGTGTAAATACGGTCAAGAGCTGGTTTGAATCGTCTCTGTACGACGGGAAGCAAGCAGTGATCATTAATGAACATTTATCAGAGAGATTCTATCTTCAGTGTGGTATTCCACAAGGAAGCTATTTTGGACCCGCATTATTCTCCTTCAACATTTCACGCATCTTTTATTTAATCAATCAACATCTTCCCATTTCTCACTTAAACACCAATGGCACACAGCACTACTTATCTTTACGACCCCGTGGTAAGTCTACTGAGGATGAAGCCTTTGCAGCTATGAAAGCTAATGTTTCTGATGTACGAGAATGGATGATTATAGATAAACTTTGGTTTCACAAGGGGGAGACGAACATGGAGTTTATTCTCATAGGATCCCGTCAACAGCTCCAAGTAGTAGGAATCATAGCTTTCAATTCTCAGAAGCCATTCAGCCAGCCTTGAGAGTTTGCAATTTCGGCGTCATGTTTGACAAACACATGTCGATGAGTGACCATGTCCAAAAGGTTTGTTCTAAGTCATTTTATAGCCTTTTATAATATCAGTCAGATAAGAAAAAACGTAGATAAAGAGACAACATACAAATTGATTCACGCTTTCGCGACTTTCACATTGACAATTGCAAATCTTTACTGTTTGGGTTGCCTGCCATCCAGCACAAAAAATTGCAACAGGTCGTAAACACTGCTGAAAGGGTTATCTACGTGCTACCACGTCTTTCAAGGATCTCTCTTTGTTTTAAAAAACAACACTGCATTTCCATTCGCTACCCATTTAACAAAGGCGAGGATAAGGGTCATGCTGGTCGCGGCCGCCACGACCTTAAAAATTAACAACGTGAGAATAGAGAGGCCAAAGAAATAAGGGAACATCAATATGTAATCATCAGTAAAAATCAGAAAACTTTTAAAACAGTTTAACTAACATCTCTGTTAGCAAAAATGCGAATATAAATTTCAACTCCCCTTATTTAACTGACTGACGGATGTTATTCGATAAGTTTTCAATAACAGGAAACTCTCACTCTATCAGTGATCTTTGACTGTGGTTGTGACGTTGGTCGTGCTTAAGTTTTCTGCCACGGCAAAACAAAGGTTTACGTAATAATGAGCATGCGTACTAGCGTCTGAAAAAGCTTCTAGTCAGGGAGAATAGCTCAGACTTGGTTGACGTCATACTTGATTATTTGATTTTCAGATCGTCAAAATAGCTCAAAAATGATCTCCTATTGTGCATTACGGAGATCGAAGGGGAAAGATTGATTTTAGAAGATCTGCAAAAGCCAGAATTACAACAAGGTCTCGAACGGTTCAAAGTTCTTGTTATAGGAATAGGATCGCTTATGTGGCAATAGAGGTCTCAATGGCGTTTTCTCTTTGCCTTGTTTGTTATTGAAACCAAGGGCATCCAGAACATGAACAGAGATTTGTTACAAGAACATGAACGATTTTATGTATCACTATAGATTCATGAACGATCCTGTAGTTAC
>JAAAKL020013429.1:0-12476 GCA_010016065.2 Carybdea cf. marsupialis auct. non (Linnaeus, 1758)
TCTTGCCCGGTGTTTCCGATCTCGAGTGATGTAAAGTCTATTTTTAGAAACAAAGGCTTAAATGGGTTTGTGCTATTATACAAGGTCTTGGCAACTACTTCTGGCAAACTGTTTTTTCTCACAGCAAAATAAACGCGTAAAACTGCATTTCGCTGCGGCAAAAAACCAGTCCTTTTTCTTCAGCGTTATCACAAATGAGATTTACCAAACAATTCACTAAATCATAAACGTAACAACACAAAACACCATGAAATCTTACATCTTCCGTGCAGGCGTACGTCGTTAGTAGGTTTGCATGATATTTTTGTAAAGCCTTCTTGAAGACCACATCAACCACAGTGTCCTTCTTGGCACGCTCTGACCGATTCATATCTGAAACCTGACGTAAGAAATGTAAGATTAGATATTTCATGGACTGACATTCGTCGACAGATTTACCCCACGAAACTTACTGCTTACGTTAAAATCGCTCAGTAGATTAAGGGCGGCACTGAAAATACTTTTAGTGTCATATTTCTGTACTTAATCGTTGACAATTGGAGACATGGAAACTAGACCCATCGGACATCTTGCACGAACTAAACTGTGATGCCTAACGTCATACACCCACCCAACGTCATTCGTCCCTAGGCCCCATAATCCAACACCGCCTACAACTCGACTGCTCATAATTTTGGCGACATGGAAATATCAAACGATATTTGTAGGAGGTTATTTGACAACCAAGTACCTATGTGTCACATGCTACGGCATTTTTGTTGTTACTCTATCTTGGTCATACATGGCCTTTAATAATATACCGGAAATCTGGTAGAACCTCATTAAATAGGCGCACATGTTCTTCAACGGTAAATAAATATTTACTATGACTCTTGAACAAGGATGATATGCCTACAAAATGTAAAGAAATTCGTTTTAGTCATCATTTATTTTCCTAATCGAATTTCATTAAATACAGAAACCAGTTTTTCTTTTAACGGCTGCAGAGTTAAGTTTTCGCATTTGGATGCTTACAGGGGGCATCTCTAATTCATCTCCTATCATGGTCCACAGTCAGTTACCAGTATAAATAAACGAGGGAAAATTCCTTTTCTGCCCGTAGGTACACTAGAAGGAATACACATGTGCTGTACCTGCTGGCCAAGAATCTTTATCGTATGGTCTGTGGTCCGCGAAACAACTTTTTGACCAAACGTTTATTCGAAATTGCGACAAAATGCATGTTAAAACTACTCTTAATGCTTTAACTAATACATAATCATGAGATTGACTAAATAAACAATTTCCCAGAAATCAAGGGCCACGGGCGTGGTCAAGCCTTGATCGTTACAGGCCGTTAGTGTGTGGAAAGTTGTTCATATCTAGAATCTACCGACTTGCAACAATTGAATACATAGTAGCAATAGCAGTAGCATACAAGGCACAGCAGAAGCTCGTTCCTTAAAGAGAATTGTACCAAGGAGGGACGCGTTAAACTAGTACATACCATTATCAGTAAGTGTTGTCAAACTATGTAACCTCCGTCCAACTCTAAGGAAATGGCATCGACACGACTCGTGCATAATATTGAAGTGAACATTGCCCGTCATTCAAAACTTCATTTTGATGAAAAAAATCACCCGTTTATGGACTTAAAATGATGCAAACTCAAAGACTATTTGCTTCATTTCCCAAATTTATGCCGTCGTGAACTGTCATGTTTTTCTTTGTTAGCCGAAACTATCTAAACCCCCTCCTCCCCTCCCCGGTACATACTACGAGAATTTTTTCAGTGAACCCCCCGAGCTACCAATAGTCTATCGGTTAACCGATTAGTTTCATTTCTGTCGATCCAAATCAAGTTTACAAGTCGGAGAAACTGCTTACAGGGAGGATTCTGGCTTTACGACCACCGGTATGCATAGGGACGAATTGAGTCACTTCCGGCGCTGGTCTATGCTGTTTGAACAACAAACGTCTTATCTAGAAAACCCGCAACAGCATGCATATAAAACAAATGTTAAACGATTGTGGCTAAATAAAACGCTGATTTAACTGGGTGATTATTCAATACCTTTTTGGTCAAGAATTGGCTAAGGATTTCCATATCCTCTTTTCCATCGATGATGTATTTGTCTGTAGGTGTCCATTCTCTCCCACCACTAGACATAGCGCTTCCGAAAAGCGAACTGAAGCCTTTGTGGCCTGTCGGGTAAAAAGCAACAACAACAATATATTTATTAACACAAAAGGATGTCTTCCAACTAAACAACAGTGTCTACGTGATGACGCACCTTAAATACAGTATATAGAAATAACTAACTAATAATGGGAGTCGCAATGGTGAAATTTAATGAGCGACGAGCACATGTAAACGGGGTGTAAACATGCTCGGGGTATCGGAAACACAAGTAAAACTAGGTTAGCGGGGAGTCAGAATTAGCGACGGTGAGCGAGACAGAATTGAAAACACTTACTTAAGCGAGATGAATTTCAAAGGCGCGCTGGTAACAATCTTTTGCCCAAAGCAATTTAAAGTTTAAAACAAAGCTACATAAATTGTGATAAATCTGATTATAGAAGCTCAAGTAATTTGAAACTCTCTGGAAGTGATTTGCAAAATTAATCGGTGTGTGGGGTGTTAGGTGTGTGTGTAGGTGGATGCATTAACATCAAGATGTGTATAATCGCTGTATCTGGCACGGGGGCCGGGTAACAACCTGACCCCTCCGAGTAGCTACCACAACCTCCACAAATATCTTTCACTTCTACCTTGATTCGTATCACGACAAGCTCGACACGTCCTCCAAATACACCCGAATTTATAGAACTAGTTTGAAATACCATTTACCCATACAGCGCAATCACGTTCTTATTGAAAGATGAGCAAACACGAACTTCCAAATTGCCGCGTCGCCTCTATACTCCCCATACGAAACTACCCAGGGTATCGCGAGTGGGAGGCTTTCACTTAATGTGGAAACGACTAGTCGTCTGCTCCACCCCTACAGGTCGCGATAGCAAGTAAAGCTTTCTTAGGATCATAGGGGACTTTCCTAAAGATTGATTTATCTGGGTAGGTGTTTCAACGGTTTCGTGGATCACCTTAGAATGTGAAGACTGCAAGTAAATTTTGAAATGCTTAAATAATCAGCCTATAATTTTCACGAGGGTCCACACATTAACGGGTTTTTTATAAGTGTAAATTTGCCGAGGCACTAGCCTTGTCTTAAAGAAAAACAATTTGTTCTATTTTTAACGACTTTACCGGGGTCGAAAAAAGAGATTATTACGGAGCTGGTCATTTCTACGTCTTGCGAGGTGGGTTCGCAACAAAAGGAAATGGGGTCCGGGGGCGTTCTGAGGATCAGCACTCCGACACATCGAAGTGAACGAAAATAGAATTGTGCGGAAAACAGTCACTTCGTGAAAAAAGAGGTTTGTAAAGCTCCCCCTGTATATTGTCATCTGCCTCTCCTTTTCATCCTCACTGCTCTCCGACAACAGTCTTTGTAGCAACCGGTCATTTTACTTTGGTGCTGGTATTTCGAGCCGGTTGTGACCGGTGACCAGCCCTTACTTCGACCCCTGCCTTTTGTTGAAATGATATGTCATCTCGCTTAACTAGATTCCTTTGTCTAAAACGCCACCTCCAGCAAATGTCAAAATACTAATAATCGTACACCCTGTGTTACTACATTTTTGAAACAAACAAAGAAAGAAACCCCCCAAAGTACGCCTTCCTCTTCATAAGAAAGTGTAATGTCCGTTTCAGACTTAGGATGCTTAAAAGTTGCTAAATCCTTACTGTCCTGGCTATAGACTAGAATCGCAATAAGATCCAATGAATTGATGGACTTTTCAAGGGGCTAAGCATATAAAATGTTTGCGAATACGGTTTCCTGTTGCATGAACCACTGAAAAGGAGGAAAATTCTTCCTGAATACTACTGTGCCATTAGGAAACACCCGGAGGCTAAGCTAGAAAGGTTTCTCAAACGCTGGGAGGCGCAGGCTAAAACGTTCTTCCAACACCGGGAGGCGAAGGTTTAAAAGTTTCTCCCTTTGTGTAGCTATAAGACAACATGTATAAACTGAGTTACTACTACATTCCGGTACTTTCTTGCCTATCCGGTTGATATGAGACCCAGTCCTTTCAGTAGGAGGGCGGATAGCCCAAATAACCGGATAACTGAATACTCAGCATCGTTATAAAAACATAAAGACGTCTTTTAAATCACGGCAAAACAGGAACCTGATTCAGAAAGAAACGTTGGTGGCCAGAAAGGAGGCAAATGCAAGCTGAAAACCTGGAACTTCTTTCAATGATTTCTATTATAGCGAGTTGAATTAAATCACGTAACTTCAACGCCTGACTAGATAATGGTGAGCAGGGTATGGATAGCTGGTGAAGCACTGCATTTAATAACCTATAGGAACCCGGCAAAGAAAGTTATCAAGTTTGTCAGTCATCTCACTTTTATTCTAATTAATATGAGTAAAATTTAAGTAGATCTTCCCTGCAATCTTCTTTAAAAAAACAGTTTTCCCCTTAAAAGTCTACTAACGATTGTGCACACATCTGGACTAGAGGCATAGTAAAGTATCTAGTTGATGATGGTTTGAAAATCGAAGACAGACAAACAGGCCTCAATTCGTCAAATCTTTCCTTGCAAGGCCAGGATATATACGTATTGAAGATCCCCATTTTGGGAAAAACAATAACACTGGCATTTCTAAGCTACATCCTGTTTTGTGACTCCTTGTTTATATCCTTTAAACTTCTTCGTTTGTGTACATGTCTAAAAATTGTGAAAATTGAGCTCTGGTTTCTTGTGAACCAGTTCCTTACATAAACAATTTAGTCCTGTACCTAAGCATCGTCGAATATGTTCCGTTGTACAAATTTTTGGCAAATCAGCACAATTTAGAAAGTCTTCAGAAACGAAATTACAGAATAGTCAATACAGTATATCTCGTATTCTGAACGAACTGAAAAGCTTCTTGCCATAAAATAATTCATTCTGGGGGCGAGCAGGAGGGGATTGGGGGGGGGGGGAGCAAGGGCCCGAAGAGGCTTCCGTACCCTTATCATGTTTCGTTTTGTAGTTTAGGGATGGTTACGCTGCGAGTGTTGGGGGGGGGGGGGGGGTCACCGTGGTCCCTCGAGTAGTTATAATTTCCACGTTTTCGCTTACTTCCACGAGATTGATATGGCAATCAGCCACTTACTATTTTCTTAATAATGAAGAGCGGGACCCCATACCGGCGCGGGGATTTGGGCTATGGCCCGGTAGGCGTCCCCAACAACCGCCACTGTATGCTTGTCAATTACGTTACGTTGTTTACTTATCAACTAGCCAAGTGATTCCCAACCCTTTCTGGATGGTCACCCCCTTCAGTGATCAAACAGCTCCATCGTCGCCCCTTTCTATGACAATAGAGACAAAACACCAAATTTTAAACTATCACCTTAGTTCAAACAGCACATGTTGGCAGTAGTTTTAAGTGTATTTTTGGGTACAGTTTTTAAACGTCAAAGTTCAATTTCTCGTTCTCAATGTGTTGGTTGGTATTGATAGTGTAAGGAGAGTTTCCTCATTTCAGGTGTAAATTCAGTCAGGTATAGGCGTACGTATATCACCCCCTTCAAATATATTTTCGCCCCCAAGGGGGAGATATCGCCCACATTGGGAAACACTGAACCAGCATATGGCTGCAGATCTTGCGGGCTGGCTGCCTATCGGGAAATAGACACGCACTACTTACCACATTCCTTCCTAACTAGCATACAAATATATGTCGTACTACTTTATATGTCATACATTCTAAGATTTTAATGGATTAACAATAAACCAAAACTACCATTTCCCGCTCCTTTAAATATATGTCTTTCTCTAAGCTTAGTCAATTTAAGAACAGATGACAGTAATGGTATCTGTTACCCACGTTAACGCTCCCTAATGTACCATTACTAACTTTAAAGCGTAAATGAACCTGTTAAAGACGATATTACAAACTTACTCTTCTCTTTTTGTGTGATGGGCGAAGAGTTTGCTTTTTTACCAGGGCCCCTTGTGATTAAAGACCGGAGTAGACTCTTCTTCTTAATGTCACCGACGGGTGACACGATGTCAGTAGGTGTATCCCTTGAAATCACAACATACTCCTCCAAACTTCTCGTATCTGAACTCTTGGTACGCGTTGCAGCCCTCTGGGCTTTCCTCTCCCGAAAGGATAACTTTCGAAGAAGGCTCGTACGGCCCTTATTATCCACTTTCGTATCCCCTCTTTTTTCTTCGTCGCTTGCACTTCCATCGGGAACATTCTCATTACCCGAGGATCCTGATGATACAATAGAGTTAGTCCGTGGTTTTTCTACCTTCTCGTATATATGATGACTGAAGTCCTTTCCAGGAACTTCGTCCGCTGGTTTATCTTGATTTGGCTTCTCTTCAGCGACGTTCTCTTCGCTAGGTTTGTCTTCACTCTGTTTCCCTTCTTGTTCTTTCCCTCGATCGTCGTCCTTGAGTGCCTCTCCAAAATCAGACTTGAGCTGTTCTTCGTAAGGTCTTTCCTCATCGTTAAAAATTGTCTTTGAGAGCGCATCCTCAACGAGGGCCTCTGCTTTGTTTCTGTAAATGAAAACCAAATAAAAGAGCCTAAATCCCCAATTCGGAATAATGTACATACAAACAGCGTCAATTCATTCTTCAGAAATTGGCTTGACAGAATAATCATGAACCCAAGTCACATTAGAACGGCCTTAAATACCCAATGACTAAAGGCAGTCCCAATTTTGTGTAGTTTAATAACGGTTCACATGGGACTACAAGAATATTTGGCACTTGTTGTTGGTTTTACTGCTAGACAGGCGACGGCTCTTTTCACGGCATACATCTTTCTCAAAAACAAAATAAAATTTGTTTCAAAAGTTTCAGCGATAAATTATCCTAACATCTCATATTTTATTCCGCATAGCTATGGAATAAGGCTTATAGTGTTGTCATCTGTTGTAAGCTGGCAACGAACGATTGATATACTTCGTGTTTCTGTTCGCCCATGAAACTTGGGCTGCGGTAACAACTAGCAATCGCACACAACAAGCCTACGAGTCCCGCCTCGTATATCGGTTGCCGGTAATCACACATAATTTTATGTACAAGAACTCCTCATAAATCGCTTATGAACTGTTTTGTGACTTGTCGCCACTGATGTTTATTTTGATACTTGCTGTATCAAGAATTACGCTATCCTGGCAACCCAAGTTCTTTCAAACAACACGAAAGGTCTGGCATACTCTTCAAAGGGTAGTTCATGTGACCTCTATACCCCTACCAACGATAAACGGCGGAGATACGGTGTTAAACGTACGAGTACGAAGAGGACGATCTGGCGTCGGGAGGTTAAGTAATTTTCGCATCAAGTCTCTCTAATGCAAGTTCTAATGAGATTTCTAGAACTTGAAAGTTACAAGAATGCTTAAAGATGGAAGAATCCGCATCATTTCGAGGATAGCGTTACGTCGTGAAGTCAATTAGTTAAATAACCATTGCATTTAATCTCAAAGTAATACCGAGGTCATTGGGCGTACTGCTATGTTTGACATTGAATGGCTCCTCTAAACGTCTAATGGGCGAATGATTGATATCGATTAGTCTAACTGTCTTTCACCAGTCGCAGGTGGTAATCACATCACTAATCAAAAGGTGGGCAGTATCAGGGTTCTGAGAGAACGTCGCAAGTCTTACAAGGGGTGGTAACTTTCCAACCTTTTCTTAAGTCCAGCACTTTTAATGCTGGTAGGGAGTGATTCATGTTCTTGACTTGTTTGTTGCCAAGTTCTCTCCGATAACTAACTTTTATTCCTGAGATTTAAATGGCATGTAATAGTGTGCGATTCCATCCAGTAATTTAAAGTGGTCATCAGCATCTGCTATCGTAGACAATCTAAAGTACTCGTCCACAATGCAAGCCTCACTTAATACAGTATTGAAGCTCAATAACAACGATGATCATGACGATGATCAGCTTCACATGTGCCTCCCTTCACTTCTTCCCTTCAAATTTGAGCTCATCTAACACGACCTAAACTTCAAAGAGATGGAGTATAAACAAGTTCAGACAGTAAATTGTCACAATATACAGCCGGTCAGGCTGCAGTGTGTAATCGTACACTTCATTTAGGGACATTCTTTACAAAAATTGCAATTCTGAAGTAGGGCTGGCTTGCAAAAAAACCCCAGACGAGTTCACTTCGTCACTGATGATTGGCCAAAATTCCCATTTTCACTTGTTTTGATCTGTTTGGGTTACGAACTACGTAGTTATAACATGATCCAACATACGCATGATTTATCAAATGTTTAGATCATAGATGATTATTTATTACTTGATTACTATATACATTCTGATGAATCATACAATGCCGGAGTCCATGGTCATCATGACCTCGATCAGTGACGTATTCCTTAAACCTACAGCAAAACTACGAACGAACTTCATACTCAGTGGCGGTTTTGGAGGGCGCTGGGCCGAAAAACGTTTGCCTGTGCCGGGGCCATATGACGTCATGTATTGCAATAGAGTTCAGGCATTATCGTCGTGCAGAAGTTCCGGAGATACTGTATTGCCTCCAATGGGTAAAGTTTCAAGTTATCACTTAATCCCACCAGAGTGATATGGTCAGTTAAACACATACTATCTTCTTAGAATTTAAAACCGAGGCCCCTGGAGGTGCTGGGCCTCGGGACATGGCCCTGTCGGCCTCCCCCTAAAAGCGCCACTGTTCATACTTGGCAACTCTTGGCAATTCTCAGTTGGTGTAACAACAAAAATATTAGGGAGAGCATCACATGATTTTGCACAAATATTCTTCACTTTAACAAGTTGAACAGCAAAAGCCAAAAGTAAGAGAGGCAGTTATCATTGCTGGAAGCTCGCTCCCATGCTTCCACACTCCATTCACGACTCGATTTTCTACTCTGTACTACGAACTTGAGTCAACCCAATAACAAAATAAAAATCCCATCCAACCACAATGACAAACACATGGCGTTTATTGAGTGTCAGTTGTTCCCATTGCAGCACCGTTCCAGCCGTCTGGCATGTAGCTGTGATGGAAGTCACACCTGCTTGATAGTATTTTGGATAGTTCGCGGCTGGTGGAAGAAAATGAGTTCCTGTTCTCCTATCATCGTCTGAGTTCCTACCAATATTTGACCAGCGGTAAACATATCAAGGAAGATACTGAATAATATCGTATCACCTACGTGAACTTTTTTATATTTCAAAAATCTTTAATAATCCTCGAACTCTACTTATTAAGTAATTATTTTATCGCTGATCACATACTGTGCATTAATGACCAACCATAAAAAATCAAAATAAGAGAAATTCATATATTAACATAGTTCTTGTATTTTCAGCCAAAAGTCAAGGTTACTCCTAAATTACATAATGTACAGATATACAGTCTTTTCCCCATAAAAAAACAGTAAAATTAAATCGAGGCTGGCTGTTTTGCAATTTTCAGGCTGAATAGTTCTTAATACGTTCTTAATACATGTTAAGTTTGTTCGCAAAGGTGACTATGTCAACCAATTAATCCTACCTCAAAGTAGTTATTCAGCGAAGGGGGCAAGCTATCGGCCGTTTTGCATGTAAAATTCTATCATTTTCTTAACAGAATACACCATTTTGGCATACGGAGAGGGGACGAAGAAGGAAGAAGACGAAACAGACTTATATGTGTTCTTAACATCTTAGGAGAGGCCAGCCTCAGTCTGTTCTTTGATTGTTCTTAAATAATTTCAGCCTCGTGTTCTTATAAAATTGTCCATATAAAAAAAGAGAGTGTAATGTATGTACAATATAGTGAGTGAGTAGAATATGGTTTGACAGTTTCTTGCAGTTATTTACTTGTGGAGGGTGGTCAATATGCCACTTCCCCCTTGTTTTCATGGTCTCTTGTAATGATCCATCAACTATATAAAACACTCGTGGATAAGTCTGATATCCTTACCCAGCCATACAAGGTTTGAAGAAGCATTCCATATCAAATTGTCTACATAGAAATTTTATAATGGCACACTCCTTTACACGACTTACCTAAAATTGCAAGAAATAGCTAAATTACTTTCTGCAATTAAAAGCTTTTGTCATCGCATGCTATTTTTATATTGTGTTCTAAAAAAATGGGATGACCTTTAATTTGGAAAAGTCGCCGTTGACGTCTCAAGTTCCATACTAAATAAATCCGTACTCATGTTACAAATGTGTTAGCTTTGATTTTACTGCGTCTAAGGTGGAGATCTAGTTCAACTTAGCATAAGCTTTTAACACGTAAATAAAAGTCGACGAGTTTTGATCTTGTCGCCGTTTCTGCATCACCATATGCTTTCGTCACAGCAACTAAACCAGTTGAGAAATGGAATGTGGTTGCCATCGCAACTGTGCATGTGACGTCTCAGGAAAGTTCCGATTTCCTGTCAACAAAAAACTTGCAAAGCGCTCCGAAGGCAAACCATTCTTGTGAAGAGCATATCGATACTCTCCATTATTTTCATTCGGGTTACACAAAACGAGAGAACAAAGGATGATAGGCAATTGCTTTCAATTTCAATATCTATACCCGATCTGGTCAAACATTTACGTGTTGTCTGAAACCAAAGCTAAATCTCCTAAGCTGGTCCTACTGCAAACAAGGTGGGATAGAATGTGACAACGTTGACATTTTCACGAATCTCATGTTGGCATGTAGAGAATAAATACATGACCACTGACGAGTTGAACAACTGCGCACATTTATTACCTCAATTAAAGATCTCAAACAAATAGACGACAAATGAGTCGTCCTGACCCCATACACCTAAAATTCAATACCATCTTGAAGAAAACAATCCAAACGGAATCCCTAATGTGACATTCCTTTATTCACAGGCGTCTGAACACACAGATGCTCAGCTGTCGGTAACAAAGCTTAATGTCAGTCCACAAGAGAAAATGTTCATCACCTCATGCGAATCAGGCTATTTCGAAGAATCTTTGACTTCAGGAAGAAGATCGGGCTGTAATAACAGTAATGTATCTGTATTTGGGAGAGGATTTCTGTTAAATCTTAATTTACGTGAACCTCGTAAGTGGGGACTTAGCTGCTTAGCTTATTTGTATGCTTAATATCAATAACTACACTAAATTACTTCTGTTGTCTCGCTCCGCACACGAACAAACGGCGGTCTGCCCATCACTTGGCCGAAGTAAACAGTGCAGTGAGGTGACGAACTCGCATCCTGTCTGATCCCTTTATAGGATAAACACGAAGTCGGGCAAGAAAGTCTACAGGCCATTCGCGATTACATTTGGACTATTTGACCAACGTTAAATAACACAACACTTCTTCGAGAACCCCAAAATGTACTAAACCTAAACGAAGCTGAAAATGAGTTCATGCGCTGATAATCCACAGCTTTCTCGGGGCAAATCGTGGTCACATGCATAAGACAGCATAAACGAGTGACTTCTAGAAAATTTCTTACCTGACATCTTTTAGAACTTTCTCCTCCCTCTGGCGTCTCAGTTCCTCGTTAAGCTTGTCTTCTTTTAACTTTAAATATCTGATGATAATAAATGAGGCAAAGAAGTTGACCAAATAGTATAAAGCTGAAAAGTAAGCAGCGACTATGTGGCTGTAGTGACTCGAGAGAAACATCGTGCTCTCCTGCTGCTTGACAATGAGTCCGCTGGTGACGCGACCCTTATTCGAACACTCAACATCCCTAAAATCGTCCAACACAAGTATATTTCCTTCTTTGCAATGTGTCCCTTTCGGTAGCGAAACTAAACTTGGCTGAATTACGTTAGAAAGAGTGAAATCGACTCACTTCCCGTTCCAACAATGAGCAAGCATAACAATAGGTCAAACTATCAAGCTGACATCAGAACAATAGGGCATGGGCAGGTACAGCTAGCACTTAAACATGAAAAAATGACCGGATATATATTATTTTTGGCATGATCAATGATGTCTGAAGCACGACAGGTTTGTTTAATTTTTGACCAAAGCACCACAGCTCTTAGTATGAACAACTGAGAAGCAGTGAATGGGCTCTCTTCAAGCTTAATACAATAATAAATTGTCATGATTATATTGACGATGTGGTAAATATCAACACGAAAATTGATTGGTCATCCTTCTCTTCTTATGTAGGAATGGGCTAAAGAGTCGACATTCGCCTCTGCACGGTTGCAGCAAGAGCAGGAACAGATATTTCTGATACATTCAAAGGAAAAACTGTGATGGCACAGAAGAGTAGGGACGACGTCATACCCTGAAGCCTCGTAGTCGGATCACTTGAATCACAAGTTTACGTTATCAGTGCCGTAACCACTGGGGGGGGCTGGGGGGGGCTATAGAATGTTTACAGAGTTTACGTACCGTCAGTTGCCTTAGAGCGTAAGAATATGTTCTGCTTGATATATTGAGAAGTCTACTATGTT
>JAAAKL020013430.1:0-12476 GCA_010016065.2 Carybdea cf. marsupialis auct. non (Linnaeus, 1758)
TTGCACGGAACCAGACTGATGAGGGTGCAACGAAACGCGTGTCTCTGGAACACATATGATTCCGCTATTTAAGGTTAACTCAAATGTTTGCGGAACCTATATTACTAACGAAAATCAAATCATAATGTTACTACTTACGTGTATAAACAATCAAATGGCGAGGGCCTTATATAACGTTACCTTTCGGACGGTGTTAGTGCAGTGGATACATTAGTGATATAGTTGTAATCAAAAAGCGTGTCAGTCTTATCAGAAAGACAACTGAGAGCTTTTAAGTCAGACAATAGCCATGTTATAGATGGTCATGATGGGTTCCAAAAAGAAGTACAAAACGTAAGCTACAGGACAATTCCCCCTGGACGAATGCCCCCACTCCATGGTATTGCTCTCTGGGCAATTGCCACCTGCAGGATTCCTTCCCTTGTTCTTCACTTCCGGGACTATCCATATGGATGCTGTGCCTGATCGACTCATTACACGGCACTTATGAAACAGAGAGATGAAGAAGGGGGGTGTTGGTGGAGGTAGGATGATTAATACACAGCGTTCATTCGTAAAGACGAGTTTATTCCAAAGTTAATTCAGAGACGAGAAGGTAAAATCTCTTAAAGATTAGGAGTAAAACTAATAAATTGGTATCAGGGGCTTGTAGAACAATAAAAGTTGAGAATGATCTCCCTCACGACGGTGGACGCTGTTCTAGGAGAAAGAGAGGGAATAAGAGACAGAAGGAGTTGACTTTATTACAGTAGATACCCGCAGTTTTACAACGTATATTCAATAAATAGCTACAAATCAGATGGACACTATTTTTCATAACTCTATTAAAAGTCTAAAAGAAATTGCCTGGTCTCTGCATAACAAAATAAAAATGAACCACAAAAATTGCATGAGAAATAGCACAAGTGTAGGCTTCCACTAAAGTTCTTGGTCATATAAGTGAGGAGAAAATCTCGGATTTCAAACCAGGCAGATAAAGCTCATAAGAGTTTTCCGGCACTGCAGCCGAGAAGCCTCTCGTGGCCTGGGGCATAGAATTGAAGCGTATGAACAGTTACTGACTCAGTAAATATTGTGTCAACAGAAAATGGAAGCAAATCTACGACAAGTTGTGGAGGCCCTATGTATCACAAACAATTGCAATCTTTATTGGAATGAGCACAATTTAGTTCTGTATACGTTTTCATATGAACAAAAATATTTAAGGTGTTGGAGATGAACTTTTTTTTAAGTCGAGCAGAAATATGGGCGTCATGGAAGCGATTTATGATGGCAAAGTAAAATCTACCAAATTATGACTGATTCTGCAGGTTTTTCCACATTTGCACCATTCAAGATAATCACCAAATTCACATGCGCGATGTCGAAGAGTATTAGTGCCCCCCAGTGGCGTAGGTATGTAAAGATGTGGTAATCATGTCGCTGAGGGTTATGTGACCACCTCTGTAGCATTTGGAAAATTTAAGTGGCATGAGCTCCAGATTCTTGCATAAACAGTTGGGATAAACTAAAATTGAGGCCTACTACCCTGCACAGTAAGGTTCACTGGAAGGAGTCAGTTGATGTCGAGGCTTGTAGTCAAGTAAACACGATAAACGTCATTAAAATCCTATAAATTGTTATTAAATATTCAGAACGTAGAAAGTAGAAAGATAATAAATAAAGTAGCTAATGCTATTATAAAGCTACTTTATTTAAGTGAGTTTGGCGAAAATTTCTTAATAAGAATTAGGAAACCCTTAGAGTTGAACAGTTATTGTAATGACGGAAACATTTTGTATGAAATTGACCTAAGTGTGATGTATTTATTTATTAATGTTGTGAAATATGCGTTCGTATGTTTCGAGTAGAGACTATGAGCGCTTCTTACAAGCTCTGTCCATTTGGTGATCTTATATGGATTTAGACGGGGACGTTTGTGGACATGGCGTGATACAGAATATCTCATAGCCCCATAAGGTCACCACTAGTAATTGAGACCGCTTAATTTACTGTTTATGAGGTACAGAGACCAAAAGTAACATACTTGTAAAAGGAATCTATTTAAAATAGTATTTATGAGTATTTTATCTTCAGCCATTTTGGCCGTTTTATTGTTGATGACTTTTTTAGGTAGCCTGTTCAGTGTTTTTTTCTGTTTGATTAGGGTAGTTCCAGTTAACGGCCCACTGCTTGTCAGGGGGTTGTAATCTGAGAAATACCCGGTTTCATTGTTAGGCTCACTGCTCATTAAGCGACTTTGATTCAATGATTGCCGTGTCAAATTTGTACCCTCAAAATCAGAGCCAAGGAACGACTTAAGCTTTTAATTGAGTGCAAATAATCGTTTTATTTTCTTATCAAGTTTCGCGAGGGTTAATGCAGAAAAAACCGGAACCCGAAGTTTATGCTAGTGAAGAAGAACAGGCTTCCATTGAAGAAACAAGAATTATATTCTTCCTCGCGCAGGTGAGATGTTAAAATGAGTAGAGTATTGGTGGATACAGACATACATTTATATCCGAAATCAGACACGATTCTACGTAGGATCAGGTTCTAGGAAATAGACAGCAGCCCTTTAGTATTTAGAGTATTTTTAAGTGTTATACATGTATGTAAATCTACAAAAGCAAATATTTAGTTATGTTTTAAGACCCTTTTATTCATACTCTGTTTTATGTTTTTAATGATGTTTATGATAATTTTTTTTCCTTTTATGTAAAGTTGTTTTCTGTTTTTATGTATACACAGATGTACATATCTAAATACGATATGACTACAACTTTAAATATTAAAATGTAATACCTGATGCCAGTTAAGCGTAGGGCATGTAGAATGTCTGAATCGTGAAGAAGTATGAAGCCCAAGTTTGCTTTTGAACTTAGTCTCATATTATTACATATACACGTTATTTGCTCATGCATTGCCATTGCTGATTGTAATAACAAAACATGAATTTTTACTAGTAGGCACTTATTTCCGAATCTTGTTACAATTCTCTTTTGTTTCCGGTAGATTGAGATGTCCACTCAGGAAGTACACCCCTTGCTTCAAAGAACATCATACCCGGTATGAAACTTACCTATGATGGGAATCATAAATGTCTTAATTCAAGCACAAAATGATCAACATGGGTGTTTGCATGTAGTACTCGTTAGGGATTCCACAATCGCGCCTCTATTTGGGAGTGCCCCCTCCTGCTCTTCTGATCTGCTCTGAGATCCTCCATCGATATACTGAGCCATCGCGGATGTGTGCTGATGGATTCCCGCAGTAACTCGGCGAACTCCTTCTTTGATTGTTTTGCACGCTTTGCTTGATTTATGGACACTCCAAGTATGTTTGTAATTTTAACCCACGGATCTCGGTAATTTGTTTTTTTGCCTTGGCAAATACCATTCTCTTTGTGATTGCATTGTTTTCCGCTCTACAATTTTAATTTCAGAACTTACATGTTTAGTTCAACTTTCAGTTACACTTTTGAATTAAGTATTTTTGTACATAATTTGTAAGTTAAATTTACATGCAAGGAAAGGTATGCCAGGGACTTAAAGCAAGTATTATATCGAATACCTGACATGGGCAAAGAGATTATGTTGATACCATTCTTTTAATTAATGGAAGAAACTACTGAGTTTGTTAAACAGTGCCCTCGAAAGTGGAGCCCTTGCCATGTCTTTCCTGTACACCCCCATGCAATTCTTGGCTACACCTTTCTTTTGAGATTATTGAATTTATACACTCGTTCTATGTCCTACAGACATTCCTTTCCATCATTCTGCATTTAGCTACTTTTTTGCATTTATTATTATGCAGTGTACCATTTCCCTGCCGACTATTTGTTCATACTCATATGGTTCAATGTAAACACTGTGATTTCGCTTGCATAGCTTGGAGTGCTGATGTACTTACCCCTGTCGTATTAAAGGAAGGCGTAAGGCAAGCACATCACTCAATTTCCAACCACCTAGCCTAGCTTTAGCCAGGTTTATAGCGTCGTCAGGTGCCTTAGAGATTTTTATACACCTTCTTCAGGACCTCGTCTCGTTAGGTTAGGGGAAACGAAGGTAGGGCCGTAATATGGTGTCTTGTAGCCAGGTGACCTTTCGTGGAGGCGTAGTGGGGCCTTCGCTGGATGTTTCTATGATGGCAACCCCTGGGGAGACAACGTTGTATTCGCTTTAGAGCACTGATGAGCTTTTTGGCGCTCTTTCTCTGCTTTCTAGGGAAAACTTTATCTCAGAGTGTTAGTATTTACTTGCAGGTAGTTTACATGAGTATATTTAGTCTGTTCAGAATAGAAGAGAAGACATGTTAAGACATAATATAATATAGGCTATAACAGGCACACACTTCATCACGGGTACCTGGATAATTACGTCGTCTATGCAAAGAAGGGAAGCTCATAAAGACAATGACAATGTATCTTGCACTATTTCAGGTGCTGTACTCACTGCGTATGGAGTCCGAAAAAGCAGCTAGGTAAGGTTTATTTCGACCTTACCTTGTTGACATGCATTTCCTGAAAATTTTCGTTCCAAGAGGCGATGCTGTATTTATCATGTTAAAAGTTTGTTTACTGTGTAAGTGTAAACTAGCAATATTTACAATAGAAGGAGCTGGACAAAATGTTTGGTTTTTTGGCTCAAACTGCCGTGCTTTGTATTGCTTTTATATATATTTATATTTATGTGTGTGTGTGTGTGTGTGTGTGTGTGTGTGTGTGTGTGTGTTGGCTTTGATTTCAAGATTTTTCCAGTACGATCAGCAGTGGAAATCCGTGAAATGTTTAAAGTAAAGGCAGCAATATCTGATATATAATGTAATGATAATTACAACTTCGATTTCGCAGACGTTGCATAATTGATATCCGTATTTTTAGAATTTATTTCTAATTGAAGCATTTGTATGTGACTACATTTTCGTATTTTCGCTGATAATTGTATTCCCGTGCCTTAACTTCCATGGCCAACTTGGCAGTCCAGACTTTACCAGAGCATAAGCTATCATGACAGTACCACGATTAATACCTCTTTGAAATTATTATTTATTGCATGTTACTTGAAAAATCGCGGGATGTAACATACAGATGCGTTCATCGTTCTCGATATAATAGTATGTAGTAATAATTTACAGTATGTATTATAATATATACTTAATGTGTTTAATTAGGGAGGACACACTTCGATCTTCACTCAAGGCCGGCTATTTGTTTGAAATTGCCGTTAATTCAAAGACTACTCAACAAAATAGTGCACCCCTGTTTGCACGCGATCGTCAGTATCCTTATATAGATTTCAGTAATGTCATATGGATTTGATATGTGATTTGTTTCGTTATTTGTTAGATTTTGGGGGGAAGGGGGGAATGATGGGAATTTTGTGACTATTTAGATTCTCTTCTTTGGGTTTGTTTCTCATTTACTACAATTGTTTCTCCTCTCATACAATTTTCTCAACAGGAAATATCGTGGAACTCAACATGGTAAGCCGTCTTACACAGTAACGTCTTGTTCGAATTTGTAATATGGTGATTACGTCAAGGGAAGATGCTAATAAGAAGGCTCTTTCCGTAAGACCTTCCTTTTCCAATTCCTTCTGTTTATTCAGAGGGAGGTGCAGCTGTTCTAACCGTGTACTGCAACATATAAAAATTAAAGTAATGCTATCAATAAAATAAAGCAGTTACCTTAAAGCAAATTGAATCGTAGAGACGTGAGCCTATGTTTATTCCACACGTGTCTATTGGTGACCAGCTAATAACCTCTTTGAGTTCAAACTACTGCCGGTGAGAAGATACTAATGCCTATCAACGTGTACTCCAACATCAAAAGATCTTACGTTTTACGTCTTATAAAAGCACTCTTATAAAGCAGATTTCCACCCCCAGTACCCAACATTGTATTTAGGCCGAAGGTGTAACGCAGCCTTCGCATTTAGTTTTCCGGGTACTTTTACTTTCTACTATACTAATTCATTACTATAGTTTTCACTCTTGTTTTCACTGCCCAAACCTGGCCCTTTTTGTTTATATGATAGAGCTGATAATTGATTTCTAGCAGTAGTGTCACCAACGCCAACTCTCTTTGATTTTTTTTAACAGTGGATCCTCGTGAGAAAATTCTATCTGTAGTTGATGGTGTGGACGACGTCTCCGAGGACAGAGTTCGTTTGGCAAGGTAGGCACGCCTTAGTTATATAATTGAAGTTTGTTGTGATGTGAGTGAATAACCTGAGGTGTTTATTTGTGCAACCGTGGTGGGTTAAGAGGGCGATGGCCCCGAAACGATAAAAGTTAGAAGAGAGAGTTGTATGTCCGATATTCAAACTGTTTTAACGATTAGACTTACCTAATCCATTCCCTTATTGTTTCTCATGTGACATTGTAACATGCAATCGATCTTATGTAGGACGTTTATCAGTATGTATCTAATAGTGCGGTATCTGCGTAGTTCATTGTTGCCTATTCATCGTCAAGTATTATCTAGGATCAACTAGCCTTTAGATAAGGGTAGCCCAACCTTTGTTACAAAGGTGTTCTCTTTCCCACAATATATAATATCTTTCCCATCTCTTTTGCTATGATCCAGGGAAAAGTTCGAACATATAGCACAATTAGCCAAGCGATCCCCGCTGTCACCGCGTCGAGTGAGAGGAGACAGTTTCTTACATGAAAACGCAAGACCGGACGACCCCTTTAACCCGGGAGCTTACAGACGTCCCTCGGGTAACCCAGACTCAACAGACCTAAATAACCAGTATGATCATAGACCTACTGATATTGAAGATCCAAAACACGCCGTCAAGAAGTCGCCAAGTCAGCCATCAAGGGAAACGAGTGCACAGAAAATGAGAGCCCGAGTGAGTCAAGAACAAATTGGGAACCCTCAAATAAAGCATCCTGTGTATCAATATGGCCTGAGAGAGAGCCGAGAGTATCCATCCCGAGTAGCGTACGAGTCAAATGGACGAGTACCTCTCGCTCGCGATGAATTTCATGTGACAGATTTTGATTGGGTAAGTCTAGGTTTAAAAATGAATTAATTTGATGTTAGCTTGATTTCTTCTTTAGTTCGTCTTTAGCTCGTCTTTGCTTCTTCTTTAGTGCGTTTTCAGTTCGTCTCTATTTTATGTTAATTCGCTTTTAGTTCGCCTTCAATACTTCTTTAGTTCGTCTTTAGTTCTATTCATTCTCTAATCCCATGTTCGTCATAATACTTTGCTGCTTTTATTTCACGGTTTCTTTCCTGCATTCTAACCTTTGTTTAATATACCCATTATATTATCTAAAGCATTATTTGACGAATCGGAGATGCATATTTCGAAGTAGATGATAAAAATTATCTATTGCACTTTTTAACTGTATTTTTAATCCGTGTTTCATTTTCCCATCATCCATTGCAGTAAAGAGTGAGCTTAGATCAACCTGATCATTTGCCATGGCAACCTTGCCCACTTACAACTGTTTTGTAGCCTGTCCCATTCTCTGTAGCCAACCTCTCATCCACTCTCCATTATAATCATAACATGAGCCTCAACTATGGTTTTATAAAGAGATTAGTAAGTTTGTTAGAGTTTATTTCGTTGGCCAACAAACTTCGTTTTACTTTGTGTTTAAGTTCCTGGATAAACGAAAACAAAGTTTTGAAGAGCCTTTCGTAAGTCCCATTGAGCCAAGGAGGCCTGTTAGGGACGAATTTCCGTTAAGACCATCCATAGTCGTTCCGGAATCCAATCAGCAACGAAGAAGACCCGTAAATTCGAATTACCCAGTCCATTACCGGCCCTACAATTATCTAACCGGAAGTGAGGTGGACACTAGCAATATTCTTCCCAACAAACCTCAAGTCCCAACTTCAAACTCCGGTATCTTAAACTATGGTCTTTATGACAATACAAATTACGGACAAAACCCGAGACCACTTCCAGTAAAGCCGCGTTATGATGGCATGTACAATGAACAGAAGGGTCGAACTCCCGAACGGCGTCCACCCACGTCGAACGTTGATCCTCAACCGCAACCTTCTGCAAATGCGGTAGAAAAAGTGTCATCGAGACACAATTCCATTCCTGACGACGAGCCACGCCGACGTCCTCCAGCAGTGGATACACGGCTCGAGCGTCGTCCACCTCCTGCAGAAGTTAGATCGGAACGGCGTCCACCTTCTGCGGAAGTTAAAACAGATCGACGTCCAGTTCCCTCCGAAGTCAAAGTTGAACGACGGCCCGTAGCAAATGACGTAACTCCTGAACGTCGCCCAGTGCCTAGGTTAAACAAAGAACAAAAGCATTTCCCCTCCGGACTTGTTAAAAAGTTTCCGAACCCAAAAGAACGAGGCCAAGCCTCCGAGCGAATGAGGAACATCTACGGATTTAGTTATGGCATCAAAAGTGCTGAGGTATGTTGCTTTGTTAATATGAAAGCGCTTACACCTTAAGCATACGCATTCATCTGCCTCTCCATGAACGGATGGCCATAGGCATCATATGAAGTGCGTTGAGAGAGCAGTGTACATGAAACGTGCGCTATGAAGAGGGCAAGGGCTTACCAAGACGTCACAGTGAGGAGGGCCCAATCCATGTGAGGTATTTAGTTTTGTCGCGCCAGTGTTCCACATCATGTTGCCTGCTAACTACTAGACAGGTTTCAGATATGCTTTTGTCTTCTGTTTGTATGCAGTTGCCGTGCTACCGGCCAATCTGCGCAGTTCGCTAACTTAGCATGTTAGTTTATGCAAGTATTATGCAGTAAATCCCTACCGTCCAACGCCGTTAGTGCGTAGGTTTCAAGGATTAAAACCGCCTCTCTGTGCAGCATATCTCTCTGAAGAGTCACTCGAATGTGTGGACGTGTAGAAAACGTTTGAACATAGACTGTTAACCAAAGCTGCTGCAAGTGAGAGCTGTGCCCACAGGAGAACGCTTACATAGTTTTCTTACTCGTATGTGGAAAGCCATGTCATACCATTTTGAAATGCAGAGTATTCAGAATTTCTTGCAATATTTTTTCTCTAAAACAATGCAACAATACGTTAGCCATACATTCACTAGAAGCTTACAGATGGCGGCGGTGAAGTATTTATCGAAAGCAATGAGAGGAATTGTAAAAGATGAGAGTTATGTTGCTCAAATCACTTGGCTTTCTACTCAGATGGTCGTTAAATGCCAAGACAAGCCTAGTCTGATTATACTTTGGGCCTACAAGGACACATACCGCCACGCTTTGCCACAGCAGTTTTTTGCCGCTACAGACTTGATGCTGGATATATTCAGTAAGACTTCATATTATAGAGTCATAGCATTTACCATTCACTGTCGTCCTTGTTTACTCACTGAAGCAACTAGCAAGCGCCTGTGGTCATCTGTGTCAAGCTGTTCCCGATATTGCGATGTCTGTGCTTTAAGTAACATGTAATTGTTGTGCCACCCTTCCCAGGTTATTCAGTTCTTTCAAGTAATAATGCCCGATGTTATTCATCGGGATCTTTTTTGAGTCACTTTTTCAATCAGCAGTAGGCCAAGAATATTTTAGATTTTAAATTATATAATCTTAATTTATATATATCTTTAATGGACACCATTTATCATAATTGTGCATCGAAGTCTTTTGCATGAGGGTAACGACCACCTCATGGGATGAAGTTTTGATGTATCGTAACAAAAGTTACTTATCCCAGTGTTGGAACGCTCCATTTAATAAACCTCACAATTCGAGTTCCTGCCTCTATTAGTTTCAAAATAGAATTCATAATTAGTCGCATCACCCACCTATTCCATACCCAAACAACCCCAAATAATAATTGCCAAGTTAATAATGACCGAATTCTGATCAGGAAGTTAAAAAGCCCAGGAAATGACACTTAGTTTCAAAGCTTTTGATATTAACTTGCATCATCTAAATAGAAAACTGATAACTAATACAAGAAAATATGTAACTAACTTATAACTTTAGGTATCATGTCACGCTTGTGACCAAAAGTCCCAGACATATGGAGCAGGTATCTATCGGCAACTGACTTAAAATTAGAGTTAGTGAAATAAAGATAATAACGAAGATCATGGTCTTTTTTACTTTTAAGGCAAGATATAAGTATTCGTATACGTGACTGATTACAAATGTTTGTTACCCCTAGTACAGAACATAAACACACTTTGACAGTATGTCTATAAGTAAGGACTTCGCCTAGTACTTTGTATATTATTTCTTTACTTTCTTGATAGAACTGTATATTTTCATCTCAAGTTAAGAAGACGGTTTTATGTCACACTTTTATGTCATTAGATGTTCTTGGAATACCTATGGTCATTGATCAATATCTACATGCATGATGACTAGCAACGCCAAATGTTAACCGTGAGCATTATCATTATGCAATTCAGCCTCATATAACCGTATCCTCATTATTTGGTTGTTCGGGTGTGACTTCGATCACAGTATCTGTTACAATTTCTTATTTTGATACCTGAACTGAGTTTGGCAACTAGTAAAGAAAGCATGTACAAATTAGAACCATTATATTTCTTTCCAACATTATGGTGGTGAATAAACATTCACAAGAGTGCTTAATGCATTCGCCCAAAGCAATGTAAGAAAAACGCCAAAGTAAGGCACAGAAAATATGCTGCTCTGAGTTGCATGCGTAAGCAATCGTCGGGCCTGATACAATCAAGGTTGACGATGACATGTATTCATAAAGCTTGTTCGAAAGGTACTTCGAATGGTGGTTGTCGTGTATTCGAAAATTCTGTTGAATAAGGACACATGATTAAACCGTTTCTAGAGGGCAATAAGTGGAAATGATCTTCAGGTCGGGGGGACGGTTTATGGACTGTTTATGGACTGATTTTAGACAGCTATGAGTGTAACAATCCCATTAGATCAGAGTGTTTAATCGAATTATCCAACTATCAGAGAACACGGAAACGAGAGATTCCAGAATTCGCAGGCCCTTTGCCAATTGCTTGCCAAGGACTATTGTACGTAACATCTAAATAGATCCTGTTCTGTCATATCTCTCATCACATTGTTGCTAACATATCATTTGCGTGGCTCGGGCAGTACAAATACGTCTGCGGAAGTTATATTAATACTTATATTTTGTTTGCGCGTTTCATTGAGGACGTAAAAGAAAGGTGTACTTTATGGAAAAGCATACTTAAGAAGGGTACATATCATCTACAGACCCTATTTAGATATAAAGAGGCTGCTCCTCGTCATGAGTGATCTCAGTTCCTCGCGTTGACCATTCCAGCATCCTTCAACAGTGTATCCATATAAACATGCCCCTTGTTCTTTGTAGGATGGTAATCTCAAGGAATTTCAACTGCGGAAAACTGGTAGATTACAGCAGTTAGTCCCGTCGTAATCACTCTGCGTTACGCTTGTCACATACAAGCTTCTCACCTCCCAACGAGTGCGTATGCCTCCGCGACATTAATACAAAGGCATTGTGGATGACCTCCAGTTAGACCGCGTCACTTAGAAGACGTTATCTCAGTGAAAGATCAGGAAGTCCACATGGGAAACATCAAACCTCACAATGTAGGTTTTACCGCGTGTAGTTACCGACAGGAGATATCCCTGCTTATGGAAATAAGAGGAAGATGCGAATGGACGACAGCCAAATGTTCCAGGACGTCAGGACACAGTATTATTTATTGAATTTTTGATAAACAACATATTGTGTCATTTAATAGTTGGTATCATCTTGATTCCCAATGGTACAATAATACTTAAGACAGTAATCATAATGTATGACGATTGGCATCAGCACTTATTTTTCTTTGTGCATCCCTCTCTATTACCTTATCCTACACCTCTTCCTCATATTCTCGCTCTTACAATCATAATACGTTCTCTCGTAATTGTCATAATGAATTTGTTCAGCATCGTAAAAATCCTATGCCGCATCACCACTTTTAGTCATCCTCCTGCTGTTAATCGCCCCCACCATCATTGTCATCCTCGCCATCATCATCGTCATCATCATCATCATCATCATCATCATCTTCATCTTCATCTTCATCATCACCATCATCATCATCCTTGTCGTCGTCATCATCATCGTCATTGTTATCACTGTCATTGTTGTTATCAGTTATCATAATCTTAATCATCATCATCATTATTATTATTATCACCCTCGTCCTAGTCAAGCATTTTATCATCATTATTTTAATCATCTACTTTTCTTCTTCTCCTTTATCATCATTATCATCGTCGTTATCATCATCACTCATCATCATCATCATCATCATCCACATCATCATCATCTTCATCATCTGCATCATCATCATCATCATCATCATCATCTTCCTCTTCATCTTCATCATCATCATCATCATCATCATCATCTTCATCATCATCATCATCATCATCATCATCATCATCATCATCCTTGTCAAGGCTCAGCAATGTTATCAACATCATCACCATCATTATCATCGTTGTCGTGATCTTCATCTTCATCATTATCTCACTTCTCCACCAACACCACC
>JAAAKL020013431.1:0-12475 GCA_010016065.2 Carybdea cf. marsupialis auct. non (Linnaeus, 1758)
AGAATAAGATGTATCTTTCCATGGTCCAAATTTGAGCAAATTCTGAGGGGGGTGGTTTAGGGGCTGGATGAACTGGCATGGAACGACCCCTCTACCATTGTCTTTTCATATACCCAATTCATATTTTACCACTTTCTTAGCAACATTTGTAACTCCTCCAAACCACTCCTCTCTTAGGCACTACCTCACTTTGAACGCTTTGTTTGGAAACTGGCTATTTCCCTCCGTTGTCCAAGCTGCAAACAACCTGCATACCATTGTTGGTTGTTCCAGGGCAGTTTCTCTAGAAATTTCCAAGGCTTTTGATAAGGTTTGGCATGCTGGCCTTTTACATAAAATCAGAGCTTATGGCATTGGTGGTGACATTTTTGGGATTATTTCATCTTTTTTAAGTGATTGAAATATCAATATAGTTTTGGATTGTAAGTCCTTTAATTTTTTTTCAGTAAATGCTGAAGACCCTCAAGGTTCTATTTTGGGTTCTTTCTCTCATTTTTATTAATGATCTATCAGAATCTGTGTTGTGTCAACTTCCAGTTTATGCTGATGATACTACTTTATATTCTAGTTGTAGTAGAGCATTAGAAGTGCCATTGCAGGAAAAGATGGCTGCAAAACTTCAATCGGACCTAAACACTGTTGTAGAGTGTGGATAGAAAGTCTCAGCTTGTATCTTTTAGCAGATCTCAGGACCCGGCATATAGGGCCTTGATCTTGAGGAGCTGTCATTGTTGAAGCTCCTTGGCATTTCTTTTACTTCAAGGCTAGAATGTGGTCCTTACATGACTAACCTAGCTAAGTCTGTTTCAAGGAAGGTTGGGGCTCTTTTGTAATCTATGATCTTTCTGTCACTTGAAGTTGACTTATATCTTTATAAGGTAATGGTCAGGCCTTGCATGGAGTATTGTTCGAATCTTTAGGATAGTGCACCAAAGTGTTATCTCATCATATTTGACCAGCTCCAAAAACAAATTTCCCGTGCAGTTGGCCCTGAACTGGCCTGCACACTTTTACCTCTTTCTCAATTTAGAGATGTTGCATCTTTAAGTCTTTTCTACAGGTAGGGCCTACTACTTTGGTAAGTGTTCTGCTGAGTTGGCTGGGCTGGTTCCTCTTCCCTTCATCAGGTCAAGGTCCACTCTGTATGTTCAATCTCTGCGTGACTCTACTGTTTGTATTCCTAATAGAAACAGAAATTTCTGTGCTAACAGTTTCTTCCCTGGACTGCCAAGATCTGGAACTGACTGTCTTCGGCCTGCTTTCCTCTTACTTATGATGTTGACACTTCTAGTGTCAATCACCATCTTCCTGGAAATATCTAATCATTTTATGTCTTTAATTACATCTATTTGTCTGTTTACTTTCTATTTCTACTTCTTTCAAAGTAACTCAATACCTTGAAGTGGCAATCCTGCCTTGTATTGAGTGAAGGATAAAAAGTATAAATGACAAAAATTGACCTCTTCACACCATCTCCTCTATCTGACAGTATTTCCAAGATGACAAAACTGTGCAACCTTTTCTACCTGTTCTCCATTGAGCGCAATCACATTTTACTCAACTGGTACTCACTCCCACCATTATATATGTATATATTTATATATGATTTGATGAGAATAATGATCCATGTTTCTTACAATAACCTAGTACTCTTGTGGTAGGTGTGTATATTAGCATTAGCCTCTACATCTACACCCAAGGATGTGAAAAAGCCATTTGATTTGAACTGTAAATGTAAATTTTTTAAAAAGCTGTTAAGTTGTGGTCACATCAGTAGCAATATGATGTTCAAGAGATCACAATGTGTGTTCAGTAAAACAGTAGTTAACATCGGAGCATCATGAAAAGCAAATATTCAGCCAAATTTGAGAAGTTACTTTTCACATTAACCAGACATCCTTTAGCAGACTAAGAGCAAATGCAGCGATCAATTCTCAAGGTCTAAAATTCTGTCTCAAGATTTTCACCATATGGCTGACAATAAATTTCACATTTATCAGTAACTGGTACTTTTAGCGTATTGTCATAAGTTTTCAATACCAGTATGCTTAAAAACTTAGATTTAACCCAACTGATGTTGTGAACAATCTTTTGCATACTGTTTGATGTGTAATTTAGACCTTATGTATAAGATTTTGATGTTTTATGGGAGATCAACATCTCTAGGACTTATTGCCTCGCGAGACCTTCACTACAAAAGGATAGAAATGTTTGTTATGCTGGTTTGCTGATTCTAACAATTTTAACCATAATTACACCCATATTATAGAGCTTCATGATTAAATTTCAGAAAGAGTGTCTACTAAAGATACAACTTATCACAGGAGAAGGTTTTAGTGAGATCTGTAACTATATCATAAGAAGCAATAAAAATCGTTTTGACAATTGTATGTAAGAACAGCTCCTCTTGTTTTGCAAAATGGTTCACATTTTAAACAGTGATAAATCCACTTTCAAGCACTTCATGGTTTTCTTTAAGCAATATAGAGTATCATTAAACATTTAGAGTATCATGTGCTTTAATAAGATCTTGATTGAGAAAGCAAGGAGTAAAGACATACAGCTTTATGAAGCTCATCAGGTACAAAGTAGCCTAATTCATTAATTTACGATTGTCTTTCCATTGCAGATTTCTTATTCATTCAAGATGTTTGATAAAGTTACTGGTGAGTTGATATCTATTCCCTTCTAGTATCCAAAAGGCAAAGTTGACTTAATTTGTGATCAATTCAAAAGGGCAGCTTAATATAAGACTAGCAAGTGAAGACAGTATGCAGTAGCTACAAATCTTGAAAAAGTTAGTTTTCCATGTGATTATAGATCAACACAATTTGATTCAACAGCCAAGACATAATTCAGCAAAGGAGATGACTAAGTAGATAAATCAGCTAACTGGTAACCCAAGGATTATGAGATTCAGAGTCCTGCTCTCACTTTGGTGAATCATCACAGAACCATCATCCTCTATGACAGGGAGTTCAAGAGTTTGCCTTGTTGATTTATATATTGTTGCCGTTTAGAGCTCCTGCTAGGCATCAGAAGCCTTAGTTGCTACCTCAGACAGTATGATTTAATTTTTAGATGCGATTACAGCACCTGTTATGATCTTCTGCCTAGTCATCAATATCTTGCTTTACTTCTTGGGACATGTTGATGATTTGCAGCTGTTTGTAGGTGTTATTTGATCCAAAACCTCTGAACCCCTTGGTCATTACAAAGGAACTGGCTCAGTCATTTGTTTAGCGACCTTGAAACTTGCAGGAAAGGAAGCTTGCACAAGGACTTCAAATGGCATTTTCAGATCAAGTCAAATGGTAATGTCTGCAATGACATCCCTGAATAGAGGAAGACATATTTTTCAAGAGGATGCAAGTTTTTACTATCATTTAGCATGGGGTTGGTAGTATGAGAAGCTTCCAAAAATGCCTTAATGCTTGATGTTCTTGTTATGAGTAACTTGATCTCTCCCAATGACTCATATATTCTTGAGGTAGGAAAATAAGTCTTTCGCATGATTGTCTTCAGCAAATCTCATCATCTCTCTTAAGGAAGTAATCTGTACCATTAATAACATCAAAAAGTAGCTGGTTGAATTGATAGAGTTGCCCTTTGGATTGCAGGCAGACATGCATGAAAAGTTGTGTGCCTTTGTATGTAAATAACAGTAACACTGCTATATTTATATCAGTATGTAAGTCCTAGGACAACTGCTGAACACAATTCCAATATTAAAGACAGATGGAAATTCTTATGTGTCATTTTTGACTATTTGTCATATTTGTCACTGGCATTGCAGTATCCTTTTTCTTATACTTAGCAATTTACGTTGTCATAGATGCTACACTGGCTGAAAGGTGAACAAGTATAGCTGCCACTTATATTAAATTTGGATTTATGTAGCTTTCTCTCTTTCCACTATTATGTGTTCAGTGGGGTAACCAAGGGGGCAAAGGAGGGGCAGATTGCCTCTGTGGAAGATCTTGTCCCCTGCTTGCCCCCTATCTTGGTAAGAAATTTGCGAAAGAAAAATTTATTGAAAGTGGGTAAAAGCATCATTCAATGATACGTTTTGCATTCTAATTGTTACTATAACTATTGCTGGAAACAGTACAAATATGATTGGAGTATTTCATTTGTAAGTAAAGACGACATGAATGGCCTTGATCAGCAACCTTACAAAGAATTGTTTTAATCTGTATTTGAGAATAACCATGCATCATGCCTCTAGTTTAACTCTTGCTACAAAGACAAACAAAGTACATATTGCGGGCACATATTTTTTACAATGTGCAAACAAGAGTTCCTCAAGTGCCTTTTCACTCGAAATTTCGGTACGCCATCATTTCTGCAAGCTAGTTATTCAGTCATACACTATGAACATCACTCCATTGGGCATGTAAAGCTAATGAAGATGTACATTTTACAATGCAATACCGAGACTTGAGTCATAGTGTTCATAAATGAGTATGCTTTAATTATGAAGAAAATTTAAAAATTGCAAAAATGGACGTTTTCCCATTCTTTTCCTCACCCCCTCCTGCCAAAGAAAGGTTTCATTTTATTCCTTTTATGATACCCCCTCGCTCCTCCTCCGGAAGGACGTACTTTTTTTTTGAATGGTCCCTATACTGACCTGCACATTTTTCGAGAGTGGACATCTAACTTGCCAAATTGGTAGTTTGAAAGGTTTACCCCTGGATAAGATATGCTCCCGACTTCCCCTTAGTCTAAAAGAGCTGGTTACGCTACTGTAAGTATTGTTTGAACACAATGATCTGAATTGACTACTATGTTCAATAGCAGTTGACCTTCAGTGAACGTCATGGGGTTCAAATGAGGTGAGATGAAATGCACTGTGAGAGCAACTGAAACTCCATTAACATTGGAAGGTTTGAAGCTTCTCCTATACTTTCACTTGTTAAATTTTGTCTATAACTTCAGGCTTAGAAAAGTGTTGGGAATGTTATGAGATTTGGATCATAAGGAAATTTAAGGAATAGCCTTACAGAAAAGTGAGCAATGCTTTATTGGGGAGAAGAACACAAGTAGACAGGAAAACTGGTTCAGTGTATCCAGCTTTAAGCATTTAAAACTTCTGGGAGACATTGTAATAGACCTCATAAGGAACTCAAAAACTTGGAAATATTTATCAGTTTTGGTAAAAGCCAGGGACAGGCGGGGAAGTTTTCTAACGTTTGGAAGGACAGGGAAAAGTCGATATCTTAAATTTAATATTTGCGAAAGTAAAGCAATCTGAAAGTATGCGCTTTTTTTAGTGCTCACACCTTGTCGCATTAACTTTGTTAATGACAGTGCAATTAACGTACCTTCATAACTGAGCTTTGAAAGATTCCATCTGTCACATTTCGCCGTGTTATTATTGAGGATAGCTTTGAAACATAATTCAGTACCACAAATCGTCCAGGACAATCATCTGAAAGTCAGAGAAGTTTAATCTTGTACAAACCCTTTGCAAGCAAAGACAGTTTGAATTAGTTGGTACTTGCTAAAATATTTAGTGATTTGTTTAGATGATAAGCAATATCAGTTGGGAACTCCTGGCTTATGTAAGGGCTTCTTTTGATACTATCAAATTGAAAAGTCGATCAAGCCCTTGATAAATAGGAAAAAGTGTCTGGAGATCCTGTAGGAGGCAATTGCCGCGGGATAGATAGGAGAAAGTCTTTGTCCAGTCTGACGAGTTTAAGGCTACTATAGGCTACCTGCTATTTTACGTGGTGGCCACGATACCAGCCTGCCATCATCATCATGTAGAAGTGGCAGCCAAGCTTGTACATACAAATGCTTAGCCGTGATGCCTTGTGATGGTGTTAGAACAACCGCCACTTTTCCATATTAGAAGTCCGCTAGGCGTAGATGTAGACGTTACTTTCAACGTTAATTCGCCACCAACGGGAAGAGCACGTTATAAGAGAACCATCTGCGTTGTAGTAACAACGACATTGTGGTGTTTTATAATAGCCGCTTAGAAAATTTCTACATATTTGAGATAATCGCGAATCAGAGTATTCTCTACACCAAATAAAGAGATCAGTTATTGGATTTATCCCAAAAATATACACGTTGAGATACATTGTCAAAGACTTTAAGAAAATACAGTATAGTAAGGAGCCACTACATAACATAGACCTTTCTGGTTTAACTTGCGCTTTGGTCATGTGAGAAGCAGGAATGCAGTCATGATAATATATGGTAGTTGCTGGATAACTTCTCGTAAATTATAGTAATTACTAGCAGGAATGTTTAAATATATCTGATAACTTACAATGTGCTCAGATTCACTATGAGCGCCTTCGGGGAAGGGAATAACTTAGAATGACAGTAACCAGAGGTTTTCCATTTTCTATACTTTGAGGGGTTAAAAACGTTTTTGAACAGTAAAAGTCACAATAATACCGCTTTCATGTCCGAGTACAATTTTTGATCGTGTTTCCCGAAGAACACTATGGATCTGCCCCATGTTGCTTCGTCAAGGAATCGTGCGTTTGAAGGTGACTTAGTTAACATTGAAGTCTCGAGCTTCAACGCTGTCGATGAGATTACTGGACATGCGGACTAGATATTAATATTGTAGATGTTTTGTAGAATGATCTTTGAGTGTCCCGAACATCTAATATTTTTACACAATTTTATATTGTATTTTGTAGGTGGGTAGACGGTATGAATGTTGGCGTGATATGAAACAGATTGACCTAGGTTTATCACCAAGTTGATTGGCTGAATCAAAGATTACAATCATTTGGTCAGGGTGTCATCAGCATGAATAAATCTTCATCTATATTCCTGGTCGTCCTTCTAATGACGCTACTGATTGTAATAAACTATGTGTACTTTGGAGAAAACAGTGCTGGACCATTGTACAAAGCCACTGGTTTGACATTTTCGGTTCAGGTACGAGAAATAGTCCTAACGTTTTAACTGGTGTATATGTTTTTAATGGAAGACCCATTTGTTGTGTTGCAAAATAATAATCATCATGACACCGAGCTACAGATGCGTACCCCAAACGTTCAAAGTTATGGATTATGTCGAATAATTTAGAGTCCACAGTGACTGTCAGGACGAATTACAGTGACTGGCAAATGGCTGTAGAAAGGAATTAAAAGGTTGTTTTCCAAGGTATAGGAAATTGCAATGCGTGATCTTGATGTTTGGTCGTGGTTTTGCTAACCAGGGACAAATTTTGACTCCTGCATCCAAAGCTTACTCTCTGACTGTATATGTGACCGCCAATTTTGTGCCAATCTTCGTATTTACTTATATATCCGTTTTCAGTTTGTCTTGTGGTTGAACTACTTGAGGGGTAAATTTTAAATTGGAAAATCCGTGCTTGTTTCAGTATCATCAACCAAGCAGTGTCAGAACCAAACAACAGAAGTAAGTTGTTGAGTATTCATCAATCTCACTCATTACAACAAATACATGTAACACTCTGGCCTCATGACAAACGTACAATCTCAGTCTACCCAATTGGTCAGTACTTATAAATTCAAGGGAAAGAAAAGTCTTCTGATTATCATTATTGATGCCGTGGCAGGAATCGTTGTCAGGCTGATGGTCGTACTGCGATACTAGGTTCAGATCAAGTTTCATGGTTTGAGGAACTGCGGGAAATTACTCTATGTAACAAAACAACCCCAGACTGTCCAGTTTTTAATGTGAGCCCAGATGTTAAACATCGTTGCAAGTGTGGGAGTGTTCCATGGTGTTTATTGGGGCCCCTAACAGTACAATTGTAACTGTCAAGGACAACGTTTACCGCTTCAAGCAATAGTCACTTGAGCCCAGGTAGTATAACAGAACCTCCAGTCCCGACAAGTGTCAATGCAGGATGCTTCCCATGTCTCAGCAACTTGTTAGAACACTTGCGCCCGTTTTAGTAAAACCAATGTTCCACAACCATGTTCCTTCCGCGGAACCCCTATCAATCGCCTTTACAGTTTTCGAACCCGAAGTAAAAACACAAAATGATGTGTGCAACCATGAAGGAAACATAAAATTATTTGCATACTACGTCGGGCATGGACAGTATTCTATTAGTTTGCTAGTGTAAAATACGATTAATACATGAAATGGTTTCACTACCAAGCCGATCAAGAAAGAGCCCCGAGATAAATTCAAAGTCCGTAATAGTTTTTGGTTTTGCAGACTTACTGATCTTACGACGGATTTTGTGTTTAACGATGATTACGTTATGACCATTTTACTGGTCTTGCTGTATTAGGTCCTTGTGACACATTTTTACATTAAAAATAATGGACAAACTATTTTCATTTTTTCGATGTAGATAAATGACCGCAGGGAAGATCGGAAAGATTTTGCGTATTATACGCAGACAGCTGCGTGCGCACCGGATGAACTTCTACTTAGTTCGTGCCTTGGAAATTCCACAATGTTAGATTTCTATGTTCTTTCATACAGAACTAAATGTGAGGATATTAGATATACTCATGTTCATTATATATTTAACAAATCTGTGTCTTGGACGCAAGGACGAAATAAATTATACTACCACGTTCGTAATTTAGGTAAACAGTACAAATTTCACGTTTTCTTGGATGACGATGTTCGCTTACTTCTTACGAGCAGTATGACAGACTTCGCAAAGCAATTGAATGTTCCTGAAGCGACTATGCACTTCAATAACTTATTCTTTTCCAGGGAGGATGGTTTTAAGAAGTATATTGCTCCACCATCAGAAAAAAGCCCGTGGCGACTTTTTGAGAGGTATTTGTTAGACTACAGCCCTGCATATGCTAATGTGAATTATTGCTCGCGAAGGACGGGTATCCAAGGCATCAAACACCAAGGTGGTATCTGGAAATCCATGTGCAGCAATTCACCAATGCCAGACGTCACTGTCATGTTTGTCTACGATGCCTTATTTATCGCCTTTCATGACAAAGCTTTGGATATGCTATTTCCAATGTATGAAGGATTCGAAAAGGAAAGTTGGTGGATTTCAGCGCAGATCCAGTTTCATACGGCACGTGTTTTGTTGCGTGGGAGTGGTGTAACAGTGTGGAAGGCTAGTGTGTTTAATTTAGCCCATGCCAATTATCCGAGAGGAGGAAAAATGAATTGGGAAAGGTGGAAGATGTTTCTAGAACGAGATGGTACAGTAGTAGCGGGATTATCGAGACCATTCAAAGATCTTATTACTAGTCTTGACGATAACGTTTTAATGGGGGAATATTCGGTCTGCGGGACACCAATAAGGTTTCCAGTTAACGAACAATATCGAGGACTATATGCTACTTCAAATCAGTAATGATTACTCTACAAAATTGAAGTCAAATTTTGCTAGCTTAACTAACCCATCGTTTAGTAATAAAATGGGGTCCTTGCAATCGCGATGAGACAATCCTATTTGTATTATAAATCGTTCCGGCAGTTTAAGTTGCAACATTCGGTATCGGTGATAGTGTATTCAAATTCTCATTCACCAGAAAGTCGCTTTTGGTAAACAGTGGATATTGTAACCCCACGGTGTTATCGTGCTTCCTTGAAATAGATGGTTAGTCTGAATAGATACTAGAGAGTTGTAATAGTATATCACCACTGGGATTTGGACCCTGCACCCACGTTATCAAGGCGTGTTGCTCTACTAACTGAGCTAGGGATATCCGATGATAGCATATTTAACTTTCTCCTACTCGCTACATTAGCTCCCAATTATCCACCGTTGGATGTTGACATGATGCTCTACGCAATTTGGAGACCAGATTTGGATCCGTCGTTATGAAAATTATACATTCATTCTTTTTAGCCTGTCAGGCCACTTCTTCCAGATGTCCTCCGTATTTCTTTCCACGCTCCCCTATCTTGTGCCGCTTGCAGCCATTTCCTGCCACTTCCTGCCGCCTATTTCCGCAGTGTTATATCTTCATCTTCTCCTCCGTCTTCCTCATCCTTTTATTCTCTCCCAGGGTGTCCATTCTGTTATTAGTGTGTCCCACTTGTCATTGCGCACTCATACGTATCACACTCTCAATTTGCTTTTGTTTTACTTCTTATGACCTTATTCTAGATTTTTCATCAGTGACGTTTAGCTTTGGTCGTTCCATGCTTCGCTGAACATTTGTCAGATTCCTCTCTTAGTTTTGTGAACATCCAGGTTGCTGCTGCCCCGGAAGTTATTGCTTATGATGTCCAAAATCTTTCTTTTTCGAAAAATGAGGGGTTTTTTATTATTAAAAAAGTAGCTGCACTCTTGGAATCTTTTCCATCCAGCTGTGTTTCTCTCATCGATTCCCTTGATTATTCCATTTCGTGTTGTTACTAATCCTCCCAAATACTTGTATTTATTGCCTTCTTCCATGTTTTCACCATCCACTGCTTACATTTCACATAATTTTCGTCTTCATGTTTATTCACATTCCACCACTCTTTCCCACCTTGTTCAAGTCTTCTAAATAGTTTCTTTAGCTGTTCTCCACCTACAGCAAACGGTATGATGCCTTCCGCATACATCGTCTTACAGTGAAACAATGCCTTGCATTCTTTGTAGAGGTTCTCATAGAATTCAACACATCTATTAAGTATCTTCACTTAGTAGATTATGATAGTTCCATCCTGCTCAGATTCAGTGCTTGAATCAACAGTCTGTGTCCTTCGTTGCTATTATTAGCCCTTTTTTGATCTCTCCTTACCTCACTTGTTTCTTTACTTTTTAGGGTTTATGCCCTCTAATATCCATCATAATTCTGACGGTCTTACACAATTCACTGTATTCCATATTCTCTGTAACGGATCTATCATTTTCTAACAGTTTCTCATTTTCTCTTCTCCTCTCTTCTACAGTAGCTCTTTAGTGGGTTTTAACTGATCTTCCATGTTCTAATGCGCACTCCCGGCTGGCTTTTCTGTTATTTTCTGCTATTCCTTCAAGTCATTTTCAATTTGAAGCATCTGAAAGCGATTTTGAACCTTCATTTGGTATTAATGTTGACATTTGGCTGTCCGAATCTTATCATTGTACTTCGTTCTTGCTTTCTACTGACCCACCAGCTGTCCTCTCTCCCTGTTGTGCCTGATAGTCTAACGAGTTTCCACTTGAATCTCGTCTTAATCAGCTCTTGTTCCAAGTCCTGCAGTCTTTCTTGATATTTCATCTTGTGCTGTGCACCGGTAATTTGGAACTCGGGCATTCTTAGATACCCGGCCTTTCGGCTTCCAGGAACTGAGGCACAATCTTGTTGTGTGTTGTCATGTGTGTTGTCATGTTATTCAGTACGTCATGGTGATGATTTTATATCAGATTGTTCCTTCTCTTAGGTAAAATGCCATCCAAGGCTAATGGGTTTCACCTACCTGAGGCTAACGCCAACTACACCTTGCCTAATGGAGCCTAGTGGATAACTACAGCAAAGGGTAACCCCATTGCCCCATGTCGAAACTGTAAAGTTTAACACCCTACTATTGCCCCATGTCGAAACTGTAAAGTTTAACACCCTACTATTGCCCCATGTCGAAACTGTAAAGTTTAACACCCTAGCAAGGACTGTTAACGTCACGTCTAGGGCGAGCTAACAGGCAATTACATTTGCGTAACCAAGTGATTTCCATCGGTTTTATGTAAGCCTCCTTGGAGTTTGCAAAGCACCAGGTTTGCCATAGGTATCCCTAATGGACTTGATGGTACTGCAGGCGGATACTTTACTTAAAATCGTAGGGGTATTTCATAGATCAAAATACGGCTATGCATTGTAACTACGTTTTAAGATTAGATTGGTTTAATATAAAAGTTTAGTAATTTTTTTTAGTTTCCTGTTTAGTAAAAGCTCAAAACTCATTCTGTAAATACACGTGATTGTATTTATCAACTTGCTTGTAAAGCCATAGTAATAATAGATATCAAAATGAAACAGTAATATAATCTGAGACGATCAACTAGTAGAAATGGAAAGTACATAAACTGAGTATAGATGATTATATGGTATAAAAGTATCGGAAAAATTATGATGGCTAAGGAATGTTCTGTTGTCAAATCTTGTTCTCTTCACGTGATGTTTCGCCCCATTTCAGAACGGCAATTTTAGTTCCTTTGATAAAGCTTTGTTCGCCAAAAAGTCTCAAGTAGTGGCGTATCAGGAGAAATCTTCCTTTTCCATCTGCGATGATTTGTAGTTGATATACCGTATATATGTAAGATATCTTTTTTATTAACTTGGAATCATAATCTACTTGGCGACTTCGGATAGAATTCATTTCAAATGGTCAACCTTGAACTTTACGTTATCGTTTCCAACATTTTGTGACAATACACTCGCTGTGCAGTCGTGACAAGATGTCAAAGGCAGGACTGTGCGCCTTTGTAGAACCCCAACCTTGTCTAATCCGTGAATAATACACCGATTCACAGTTAGAACGTTTCGATGTTACGGCTCCCTGTGTTTCCCTGCTAACCACCACAATTTCGACCAAAACAAACTACGTTGGCGTTCCCAAGGTC
>JAAAKL020013432.1:0-12475 GCA_010016065.2 Carybdea cf. marsupialis auct. non (Linnaeus, 1758)
CGGGATCACTGGAGTATTCTATCGGCTCTCGTCTTACTGGACATCTTGGTGCGTATCGCTTTATCCAGTATATAACAATCACCATCTTCATCATCATCATTATCACCATCTTCATCATCATCATTATCATCATCATCATCTTCATCATCACAATTATTATCATCTTCATCATAATCATTATTACCATCTTCATCATCATCATTATCACCATCTTCATTATCATCATTATTACTATCTTCATCATCATCATAGCTGTCTTCAACATCAGCACTGTCATTGTCATTTTCATCACCATTATTATCATTACTGTAATTGTCATCATCAGCATTATCATCATCACCATCATTTTCATTAGCATCACCAGCATTGTCATCATGGTTGTCATTGGGATCAGTATCGTAGTCATAATCATCATTTTCATCATGCTACTGATATTATTCAGGAGAATAGCAAGGAATGTAGACAAGGTTCAAATTTAGGAAAGTAAGTACAGTAAACAAAAATTCAAGGTTGAATAATTTTCCTGGTCTGCCAAGAAGAATTTGAAACTGGCATTTGAACAGAGATTCCTTTTTTTGGGAAGTCTTTTCATTTACTGGCAAGAACGTTCTCAACAATGTTACTTGTCAATTCGTATTCTTGCCTTGAATTTGCAGAATTTTCAGACACACTTTTGTTAGGTAAGCAAAAATTCTGATTGCACCCATTGCAAATCATGATTTATGATCCGTTAATTCAAGCGATTGAAGACTTAACCATCTAAGATAGAGCTTTGAGGCAAACTTTGTACATGTTAAGACTAAAACGTTAAAAGAATGTAGGATTCCAGCGATCATGGCTGATGAAATCAAGGCATTTGTTCCTATAAACTGTGATATCCACTTACAAAAATGTAGCCAAGGAACATTGAAAGACTTGTATGTTGAATTTATCACCTTTCGTAAGAATTTTTGTATTCTCACTGCACCCCTTATTGTTGTAATTTGAAACGGCATCATGTTTCATGTGTCCTTATGAATTCTGCCTCCTTTTAAATGTTTACAGCATTTTATAGTTGAACACTTATTACTAAATTTTGACAAGAAGTGCAATTTTTTATTTCCCCATTAATTTACAACATGCAGCTACATCCTTACATGTAAGCAGATTGAGGATTTGGGAGAAATCTGAGATATTGTTATTCATGTTATGGTAAAAGCTTGCCTATGAAAGTATACCCCACTTGCAGTACCATGTTGTCAGTAAAGGGTCTGTACCAGGAAAATACATAAGTACATAGGGATATAAGACATTTATTTGCCATTATTCAATTTTCTATTGTCAAGCAGTATTGCCATATTGCAGATTTTCTGAAGTGAGTATATGATATCAAGAAGGTTGTGTCTCTGTATATTTTCAGTTCATAACATGGAATAGCATTCTATAATACTTCTAAGCCCTTTTTTAGGCTACGTATTAAAAGCCAGACTTACCGGCGTGTAAATCCGTGCTTCTGGCATTTTCCCCTTATGATGTTTGGTACCTAATAGGCTTAAAAACTCCTCGTTTGTTTTCATTAAGGCCAATGTCGTATGTTTTACTTGCCAGGAAAGTGCAAAACGTAGTTCATAAGTTACTTCATTGTATATTCAGCTGTTGTATTTGATTCTAATACCTTCTTTCTCTTTCGTAGGTGGCAGACATTTCTTTGGGTGGGATCATAAGTATGTACCTTACTGCTCATTACACTACCTTATGGTTATTAATGTGTGTTATTTGTCTTGTATAGATGTTGGAATTTTACATTTAATGAATAAGTCACTTTTGTTATCCACTTTCTTAGTTGTCAAGATGTTTTGTATTCTGCACCAATGCACATTTGTGTGAAGCAGTAGGGTTTGAAAAGATGCTAGGGGAATTGATAATATCCAACCATCGAGATTCGAACTCGCGACCCACGCTTTCGCGGCATGTGCTCCACAAACCAAACTAGACGAACCGCAATGATCGTAGGCTCTGCGTCTCCTTTCAGAGCCGATTATTCTAATCATCTCTGCTCGATGATATGTTGAAACTGTCGATGGTCTTTGGACAGATTATTAGACTGGAATCAAGCCACATGGCGTAAAGCGGTAAATCTGCAAAATTGCGTAGGGCAGGATTTTGTTAGGAGGCATGAAGATTCGGAACGAATCTGTACTAGAAAGGTTTGCGTTTCCCGTCACGTATGTTAGCAATTTGTTATTGTTATCAACTGCAGTGGGATTAATATCGAGTGGCGTGAAGTATATATATTCTGTGCTGTAATTCTGCGCTGCAATGCTTGAATTATATATGTTCTGTAAGCAAAACTTAGACTAGGCACTGGTCATAGAAATCGCACTGAGTGTAGGTAAAACTATTTCGCGTATATTTTGTAGGATATGAGGGGATTGGAACACGTTATTATGTGAAATAACACCTGTGTGAGTGATACATATTCAAGTCCTCTCAAAACAGATTATTGCTGTGACCAGTGTCAGGCGAAATGGTTTAGGAAAATAAATCCGTTACTGAAAGCAAGTTTCAAGTTTTGTACCGCTGATCAACTCGTCAAATGTTCAGTAAATGTACTAACAACGTGAAGACGGGAGAAGTAGCTCCGAAAAAGACTACGACTCAAGCCATGATAAATGTCTACAAACCAATAATAATAACAGATGCCGATAACCCAAATTTATTTGCTTTCGTTTTGTAGATGAAATTAACAAGGAACAGAAGATGGCTCTCGGAAACAATGTAAAGCTGGGTTTTTTCGTTTTCTCAATTACTTTAACAGTTTATTGACTAAACTTTTAATTTAATTTAGCACTCTTTTTACCACCGCTTGCTTCGAAATGTTTTTTACACGGAGTAATAAACCAGTGTGTTACGCAGTATTCGAATTAGTGTGATACTCGATGATCTTGGCTTGGAATTAAGGTTTTGGATACGTGTTTATCTCTACCTCTCGAACTAAAGTATCGAGGCTCGTAGAGAGATATCGTCTTCTCAAGGCGCGAAAATGGGTCTTTTGGAGCTATTTAAAGTGCCATTTGCGCATATTTGATTTTCAGCGTTTTGAGGCTTGAGCCAGGCATCAATCTTGCGATGACCTTCTACGTGGAAGACGTGAATTTCTTGCTACTTACGAGCATTATGCTTCAGTCTACGATCACGCAGAGGATAGTAAGAGGATAATTGGGTTTCTATTTTTCTGTTGACTTTTTATTTCTACCTCTTTCAAAGTAACTCGATACCCTGAAGTGGCAACCCTACCTTGAATTGAGTGAAGGATTAAAAAAAACTTTTAAAAAATGCATCGATGCGTTTTTAGACCCTATACGTAAATGTAACCTAAAATATACAAAACACACTTGCCAGTGCATGGGTTGATCAAACAAAGTTGATCTACCCTATCCGTTTTACCTTTATTTTTACCAAGAACTGATGGCCTTAGGAAGGCAGATTCTTTCTTAAAATTTTGTATTCGTATTTTCCCAGTAAAACTATTTACCTCTGGTATGAATTCTGATTACTTCACTATTAAATCATTTTAATCCCGACAGGTGACATCGGCGATTGATTGTATGTTAGATGAAAACAGCGTTGACTTTGTGAATCGATTTAAGGACCTCGCGGCAAAGATGACAGGAAACGTGGATACATCAACCTGCACAGTGGATTCTACCAAGCGGACTTTGAACTTTAAGGAAACAAATGATGCGCCAGGACTCACTTCGGTCGTTTCCAGTGCTTACGAGCAATTGTTGCATGGGCCTGGAGCACTTTCTCAGACAGCAAAGGATGTACCCATGCCAATTTACCATGCCGAAGAATCGACAGGTCCTTTAGATGGCCTTGCGTTCGTGCTACCTACAAATGACAGCGGAAGTTCTTCAGATTCGGTGAAAGGTTTCTCGGTTGGTCAATAGTCAGTTCGCAGCTAATGGTTACCCATTGACATTTTACAATTCAAGTAAGGTTACCACCGTTAGCACCATCAACTTAGCCTATTCTTTTTTCAGATCTCAGGGTTTTTGCCACTTAAGGGAACGTCAGCAAGCTCAAATCTTGGGTCCGTTTCCAGAATACCAGTCGTCTAAGAAAGGCCCGCTGCGGATGCATTGCAGAGCAAGTTCTACTGTATGTTTTATTTGATCTTGTGTTGTGCTCACTAGATTGTAGCGGATGTTTGCTATTGGCTATGTAAACTTTATTAATGCTGATAATCAAAATACGATCAATTGAAAGTGCAGCGTGAACTTGTGAACCTCTGTAATCTAAAACTGCTGCAACGCTTTCACTTTTCCTCCCAGGAATATCTTACTATCACAAAACCAGCGGTACCAAAGAGAGGTTCATCGACAAAAAAGCTGTCCTCATATGCCAGACAGCACGTGAAGATGGCTACCATATCACTTCACGTAATGATTGCAATGTAAAAGCAACTTTTTTTTACGAATCAACCAATATGGAATTTTACTCTCGAGGCATAACCCAAACTGTTTACCGTGTGTTGTTTGTGGTTTTTACAGGACCATGTTCAGGGCCTCTCCTCCCTCTTTCATCCCTCCAGTCCGAACTTTCTTCATCGTCTATTCATGTTTTATTTTGTAGCTTAACCAAAATACTGGTTGGTTTTCTTCGCTTTGCGATAATCTTTGTGGAACTAGAAGTACCACAATCAATCGTTAAGCACCTTTTCCCAATTTTCCATAAGCTGTGAACAATTTTGTTCTTCTAAGGCTGTGTAACTTCTTTTTAATTTCAAACTTATCGTTTCATTTCAAAAGTTTTGTGATAAGTGTTTGTAATTTTCAGACTCTTGCATTACACCTTTTTAGTTCTAAGTATTTGAAATTTTTTTGCCCCGTTCTCGATACGAAAGAAAGAAACGCCAAGGAATCGTCCGCGGGTGCTCTCCAAATTCATTCTCGTTTTGATAGTCATGTTTTAAACCGAAACAGTGTTATTCTTACTCAATGTATTGTGCAGAGTTTTAAAGCGAGGTGTTGAAATTGCTTGAGTACCAAATATTTGGGGGCATGTTAAGGTGTATTTATCCCTCATTACATTTTGCAGATTTTCTAACTTCATATTGTAGCAGATGGGGCTACCACAATAGGACCAATAAATAGATGGACATTTCTTTTGTTCATATACCTTTTTCAGCCATTTTCTGTTTCTGTTTTCTTTTGCTGTGCATGAGCTTCAACTGTGATCTTCCTCCATCTTCCTATAAAGTTATATGCCCGGGAGACTAGATACTCAGGACACCGTCATAGCAGCCCGATCGCAACGACCTTTACAGGTTACGTAGCCGAATTCGCGTCGTCGCCGTCGGGCCAAGGACTCATATGAACACTTAAAATTAAAGTTAAGCACAGCCGTAACGAACGTCAAGCCCCTGATGTGAAACTTGCAGTAGTTGTTTCTTAGGTGAAGCGAATTTCACTCTACCGTAATAAGCAATCCCATTTGAAGCTTATGTTTGCCTTTGCCGAGGATCGTCGCTATTTTTAACCACTTAATTTCTTCTAAGTTACGTACTGCATACTTGCAAGACATGGGGTCATTCAATAGGTACGTACGCCCAAATTGAGTTATTTTTTACCCCCCCACCCCCTGTACGCTTTCATGCTAAGAGCCTCTGTCTGCTTTACGTACACTATCACTATTTGCCGTTCTCCTTATGTGGGGCGTTTTTAAAATGACGACGGTTGTAAATAGAAGGCTGTATGTTGCTGAAGGTATCAAACGTTTGATATACCTTTATTATGAGCAAAATGATAAAATGATAGATTAGCTGCTCTATATGTTATATATACAGATTTTGGACCAATGACAGTCACGAGAATATGAGAGTAGAAATCTATGATCCTGTTAGGTATTAATTCTCTTGGCATGCGTACTTTTTTGCCCTTCCCCTACCCCAAGTAGGCTTTCATACGCCTTAGGGACCCCTTTCCTCGGGTAGAGTATACGTACTTTTCGAATGACCCTTAGCATCTAGGGTTTGATTTACAATTCCTCGTTTTGTGATGGAGAAGAACTAAAGTTGAACGTGTGGTCATTGGTTAGAGAACTTGCTTTGGATTCCACTGACCGGGGTCAATTCCAGTACTGGGAGGCTTTGCAAGGTGGCTTCACCACTGTCACGGTGCCCACTTAGTCCATGCAAAAATTTGATGGATTATAGCACTATTTAGATGCCTCAGCCTTGTCACACTGTGCTTGCCTGAATATGCTCCAGGGCGTTTAGTTTGTTAATGGTGCACATGAACACACTCCTCCATTGATGCGCCAAAAGGATAAATGCTTTCATTTCCAGTTGTAGCTTGTCACCAATTTAATAAAGAAGACGTTCAAGAATGACTTTGGGTTACCGTCGATTTTCATCGTTTGTTTGGTTCGGTAGTGGGTAGCCTGTGGCCAGAAACAGATTAAGTATTTCTGTGCCCCTCGGGAGCTTGTGTCTCCCAAGCTGGGGATGCCTCTGCTTATCAGGAGGTACAATGAGAGGTTATGGAAACAGGTTAAATATTCTAGTAAAACATTTGGTCATCTATTTACCTTCAGACTGTCACGATTAGTAAAAGCTTAGCTGTTGTACATAATCTAGAAATTGAATGACTATCGCAAAGCAAGGTATCGTTAAAGTGCTACTAATATGGCACATGACTCCTGTTTGGCATGTCAATTGCCGAACCTTTGGGGTGCTTAGAGACTCTGAACATGGTCTTCCTTTCACGTACTCACACAGATGCCTTGATATCATCTTTTTTTAAAACACTGAACAAGTGTTGTTGTGTTCCATCTCTTCATGTTTTTCTGTATGAATGTAGTAAAGTCATGCAGATGTAATTCTATTAATCAATGAGCCATTGCCATTCATGAGCTGTAGTAATTTTGCCAAGAAAGCAACAATTCTTGATTCGAGGTTGTATTTGTAACGCTTAAAAGTAATTGGTTCTTTCACTCCCTCGTTTAATTCCACATTTGAATCCACCATTCATTCAAATGCTAGTTTATTGCAATTGGTAGGATTTTTATGTAATATAGCAGTTGCAAGGGACATTCTTCACCCCTCTTTAGCCTGCCCCTGGATAGGAATTATCAGAAATATGCTAAACTGTCTGTGTACGTGATCAGCCCATAATCATCATAGTTATCATCATCATCATCATCATCATCATCATCAACATCGTCCGTCATTACCACCACCATTCATTCAAAAGCTAGTTTATTGCCATGGGTAGGATGTTTATGTAATATAGCAGTTGCTAGGGTGCATTCTTCACCCCTCTGTAGCCTGCCCCTGGATATGAAGTATCAGAGATAAGCTCAATTGCCAGCATTAACGGCATTATTATCAACGTCATCATCAACAAGAGTAGCATCATCCATCTTGTTATTCATGATAATCATCACTGCCACCGTTGTCCTCATCATCATAAGCTTACCATTATCATGACGAATATTATTATAAGTAGCGGCATCGTTATCTTTATCATCGTAGTCTTCAGTATCATCATCGTGATCATCAACATCGCCATCGCCATCCATCGTCATGACCTCCATCGTTATTGCCATAGTCGCCATCATCATCATCATCATCATCATCATCATCACTGCACCATTATTATGGTAATTAGCAGCAACTTCATCATTATCATCGTCATCATTATCACTATCATCATTATCATCACCATCTCAGTAATAATCATAGTCATCATCAGTCGATGTCTTGTACTCGTATTGGTGCTATGGAGGCTTTGGTAGGCATTGAAAATGAGTTGTGCATCCAGTTTCATCTCAAGCATGAGCCTTCGTCGGCAAGCAAGTTACTTTATGTAAAATTTTCTTAGTTTATACCACGAGTAAATAGTCATGCTTGTCAGTATTTGGTCTGCTAATACAGCTTTCGAAAGTTATAATTGAAAGTATTATATTTGGACCCATGATCAGTTTCTACCCATCCGCAAGGCTAAGGTTATGTGGCAGTGATACAACGGCGGGGTTCAGGCTGGCGGCTGAAAACGTAGGTGAACTGAAAGTTAAAATGGGTTCAGAAAGTTTTTTAAGGTGTATCAAAAGGCCACAAGTAAACATAGGTACGTTATTAAACTTCGCGAGCAGACGCTATTATTGTAAAGTTACGTAAAGGGATCGTTTATTAGATTCAAGACCAAAGATTTGGGCAAGAAAGAAAATCCCGTTCGAGTCCGTGAGCTGCCGGCCGTGAAGGACTTGTTTAAGTGACGTTAGGCACGCTCTTCCTATTGTGACAATACCAAATAATGAAGAAGAACAAAGCTTTCCGAAGGAAACGACTTCGTTCACTTAGTACGTTGGTTTCCTTGCTTGCACATCCTCACGTAACTTGATTGCCAAGGAATTCCAGTCATGACCCTGCTAACGGTAATTCCATATTTTATTATCACGTTGTGGAGCGTGAAAATGATGTGTAGAAGACCTAAAACTTGAAGATGTGGAACTTGGTGATATTACTTTCTCTGTTATGAAGTCATATGGTAACTGTTCGCTGTTTTGTTCAAGACTTGCCACTTTTTTATCGTAAAAACCTGAAGTATTGTATTAATAATGTAACAATTTTAATATTTTTATGAAGTTGAATCATCTGATCGCTGCTTTTTCCTTTTTGTTATTCCTCAATTTAAGCGTGGATATTGTCAAGAGCAAATAAAAATATTTAACCACCAGTCATGCCTCGTCAACAATAATATGCCACTGCCACAAATCAAACTACGTCGGCAAACTGTAGTCGAGGCTGGCAGTTGTTTTCTGGTTGCGTAATTTTTACTATTTTTTTCACGAAACGAAGGAAAGGTTTCCAGTCAGATGTTCCTGCCGCAGAAAGCTTAAGTTAACCGGTTTTTTTTATAAACACAAGGCACCCGTACTACACCATTAATGAGGTCTTGTTTATTCTTCCAGTGACTGCTACTCCCTTTCCCTGGACTTCTTTTGATTGTTTTCGACTACGCCACTGTGTAATGCTTTTGGGAAGTGCCGATGCAAACAAACTACCTCGCCGATAAAAATTGCGAGGACTGAACTACCGTTACTCAATCCAAGAACCCAGGAGTATTACCCAAACAACTCGACAACTGCCATCTCGCCGAAATGAAATGTCATTTTCTGTAGTCTTCATGCTTGATTCCAGGTTTCCATTAATGGATATCGGTACCCAACTTTGAGCAATTTTAGAGGCCACCAATACTAGGTTAATGAACCAAGAATCTGACACACTTGGGGTTATAAGTTCGAAGCCCCTTTGTGACATTTAACCATTTTCTGTCAAAAGTTTTCATCCTTTCGTTTGAAATCGCATCATTTCAAATCCCTAGTCCACAATGCGTCATTATATACTACCTAAAATCTCTTCTATGGCTCTATGATACTACTCGTGGTATTTACATGCAAGTGGTTATTTATGTAATACGTAAGCAGGGTGGGTAGGACGAGAGTTCTGCGAAAACGTGTACACAAGGAGAGGTTATCATGTAGTCTGGAAGTATGCAATAATTTCCACGAGAGCCTCAAAAATTGGTGTAAGGGTATCTGGGGGCCAATTAGATAATTGCTTAGTTGTACGTATCTAGGCTCTTGGAACAAGAGAAAAACACCCCTTAACATCCTTGAACGAACTGTAAGTTGGGCACCCTTTGCAATTTGATATATCTCAACCCTCGTCAATTCTGCAGCAGCATCCTTTTTAGTCGATACAGAAATGAAGTCAATTGGTCAATCAGTCATGGGCGTAGATTCTGCGGGATGGACTCATGCCCTTACTTTTCAGGATAGGGAAGCGAAAGCCGCTTTATCCCACCCTCTTTGGGGCCTAGAAATGTCATATTGTCCACGTTTAACCATTTTGTTTCCGCCACATTCTTACAGCGATCTGTGCCCTTGCAATCAGTTGCATAAATGACGAATCCAATACCGTATTTCCTCAAATTATAGATCCCCTCTAATTAGAGATCCCCTCCAGTTATAGGCCCCCTTTTCGCATTATGTCATATAATTATAGACCTCTCTAATTATAGACCCCCTTTTTTGGTGTCCTCAATCTACTACAGACCCCTTCTATATCTATATGAAAACGACAGGTATTTCAAAAAAAGGAGCAATTTTGTTACAGCAAAGAGAAAATCACATGAGTTTGCAAATAGGATTATTCTGGTAGAGCGCATGCCCTAGGTCCAATAATAATTTACTCTCGATTTTCATCCCAAAATGCGAGTATCGCTGCTTTAAATCTTCAAGTTCTTTCAGCAAAATGTTCATGATTTGACGCTCCCTCTCGCTGACACCTATGATCATGACATACAAACACGGTACTACAAGTCTTATTTCTCTCTGTAGTTTGCAAGATACTTGTGCATTAATTTCTGCGCAAAAGGTGCCCCATGCCTCAAGGAGCAACAGGGCATTCTGAACGAACCTTTTCTTTGAAACCCATTTTTAACCATAGAAACGGAACGCAAAATATGTGCTCCTGAACATGGGCATTGCCAAAACGGTATTATAGCTGAGTCCATGGATTTAACTGACACCTTGTTAAAGGTCAAACGTGATGATCACCGGTACAGTGCCAAATTTTGTACGAATCTACCTTGCAGTACGTGCCCCACTACCGCGTTGACAAAAGCCACCATGCAAACCTTTTGCAAAGAAATCCATTAGACACTTAATTGGCCTATAGCTCGTATTTAAGTGGAGTGCCGCAAAAACGAAACTGGCAGCCTACGCCCCAGTTTTGAGCTTATATATGTACTTCTTGCACACGACAACATTGATAAACAAGTGCACAAAGTACATATTCATTGAGGCTACTCTTCTTGTAGGGGTGCCAAAAAGAGTAAAGGGTGAATTTCTATATATTTTTTAAGAATGAAGGGAGAGTATATAAGTGAGAATTGGCTAATGCGGTGAGAAAGTTTGAAGTCACGATTTTGAAACTTTTTGAATTACCGGGGGAAAACTAAATTTTCATGTTGCCCTATTAGTGAGAACGTCAATGGCCAAAATTGAGAGTGTTGCCCTTTCCCAACACGGAGATATCAAGTTTCAAAGTTTTGAATCTCTCTAACAAAACCCTGTTGTTTAATGCTGGTTCCTAACTTTAGGAACCAAGGAATATCAACCAGAGAGTTTTAACCAGAGATTTTTGATATTCAAACGCCTCTAGTTTAAACACTATATACACTACAGGTCTGTTATTTTGGGAAGCAGCCTATTCCAAGATTGCCTTTCGATATCTGGATTCAGATTGTACTATTTCGAAATCTTTTGATATGTGAAGTCATCACTTTCCCTGTGAATTACACATCTGATATTGTAAAATGCAGGAGGGAGAGAAGTGTCAGATACTCCTGTTTCATGTGTTGTCAGCTTGTATTCGGAAAAATACGTTCTTAGCAGTAGTTAGTAACTAAAACTACTTTCCGATTAATCCAATGACTTTTATAAAAAGAAAGTGGGGGTTGGGTCATCTCCAAATAAACAGAAAACATTTTAATTCCACATATTGTTATTTTATAATTATCTAAAATTTACAACCACAAAATTCACAGAAGACTATGATTTTGAGTAAAATTTGCTAACATCAAAAAAAATCCCTGTGTATGGAAGAAAGTTATTTTCTCTGCATGAGTATATGCTGTGAATAAGAGTCACTGTACGTAAAAGATCTAGTGTTAAAAAAGTTTGTACATTGCGGCTAAAGTTTCCAAAAAAGGGCTTCCCTACTCTACAAAAAATTAGACTCTTCCTGAATAAGACAAATTAAACCAGACGCCCCTCAATTTCCTTTTGTGATCCATCCCTGATGCCCTTTGAATAACGGACCATACATTATGACATCGAGACGAACACGGGGGTGGGCAAGTGGTCCACTACTTTTTTGAACTTATAAAATTTTGTACTTCTTCCTGAGGAGGGTGCCTTTTGACGAAGATATTTATTGTAGCCATGTCACACAATGACACAGAGAAAAACGGCTGTTACACCTATGATTCTGTCCTATTGGCTCATGAACTTAAAAGTGTATGATCCACATAAAGCTTTGCAATCTCTAAATTGTAAATAATTCGGCAAGCAAGACCTATAAAAAGAATTACTGGTCACAACACAAGTACCTACAGTAATGGCTTCGAAACAAAAAAGGGCCAGTAGGACCTTGTTTTCAAACAATAGACTATCGTTACTATGCGGTGGGAAAGTGTGACGTCACGAACTTGAAAATTTATGAATTTATGGAAAAAACACTCAAGTTTCATGTTCTCTAATTAGCAAGAACGTCTATGGCCAAGATTGAAAGTGTTGCCCTTTCCCAACACCGAGATATCTGCTATTAAATCTCTCAAGTTTTAAATCTGGCTTCAATATGGCGTCTGTTTTATTATGAAGAGCACTTGCCTGTCTCTTTGTGCGCAATGATCAGTCATAA
>JAAAKL020013433.1:0-12475 GCA_010016065.2 Carybdea cf. marsupialis auct. non (Linnaeus, 1758)
TATAAGTTCTACTGATTTCTTCCTATCACAATTCTGACGATTTTGTACTCTGAGGAGTGTCAGACAAAAAAAGCTTTTCAGTACTCAAATGTTTTCGCTATTTTGTGCAATTACCTAATCATGGTATGATATACTTACGAATCAAAAATTGGTGGGCCAGGACTTGTAACTTCCTCACCCTTGCTGGCTCTTTGAGCATAAGAACAATTTCTTGGGGATAAACACAGAATCTGGAAGAAAGAATAGGGAAATAAATTAGTAGTATAAATGGTATAATCAAGTATAAGTATGTAATACATACTTTATACAAAAGCCTTAATCTGACAGTCCCTTTTTAATCTTCTATTTAGATTGTGGCATACTCTAAGTTTAGGTCTCTTATGTGGTCAGTTAGCCAAATACCTATGAAATGCCTGAAGTGATGCTTGTCAACTCCACCAGTCTAAAACAATGATTGATAATCGTTCCCCTGTCCTAGTAGGCAATTATTGATCTTTGGGATAGGTTAGGCAGCAGGTATTGCACCATGACTTTGCCTACGCTATAATGCATTCAACGCCATGATTTTGGCTATCTGTTGTTTGTTTAGGAGTAGGTTTCCAACATACATTAGGTATCTTATGTTGCAACTTGTATTAAAATTTTACCTACTAACAATCTCCATTTATAATCTCAATTAAGACTGATTCTGAATCAAAATAGTACTTATAATTACACAATGCTACCTCACAAACACCATTGTATGGATTGAGTCACACTTTTGAATTAAGTACATTCAGAATACTTAGAACTTTCAAGAATACACCACCTGTCAGACAAATTTAAATGAAGACCTTCTTAGAGATAGGATTTCAAGAACAATCATCTAACCAGCTATGTAAATTTCACAGTTATTACCTTTACAACATATCAGATCAAAGTAAAGCTACAACAAGTATGCAAACCCTTTCTGTTGAGGTGACCTTAACACCAACCATATAAACACAGGCAAATTAATTGTGCATAAGATTAAATGAGGTAACCAATTTATGGGTGGTGTAGACTAACTTTTTGAATAAAAAATTTACTTGTATGACAAGTAATATTATCCTTTAAGAGTTGGAATCTTTGCCATATCACTAGATTGTACACAGGGAAAAGGGCACAAAATTTTCAAGTCTAAGGATTCAGTGAACTTCGAATATGCAGTTTTTACCTCTGAGACTGCCATCCTTTTGTCAATGGACTATGAACCTATGGTGAAGAAATTTATATAAAACAAAGATAGTTTAAAATGATAAAAATAAATCAGCAATGATAATTCTAAAGGATCAATAAATACTGAAAGGCAAAGCTGGAACATACAATAATGAGCTTGTGTGCTAAGCAGTGTAATCAGTATGCATATGCCATTTATATACATATAGGCAATCAGGTTTTGGCAATACTTCCAGGGCAATCTTGCAATGACCTAAGTATCCTTTTCGCTCATTCTCATTAGGCTGTACTTACGCTAGGCTCTAAACTTGTTTAATATTCTGTATTCAGCATAAAGAAACAATTCTTTTGTAAATCAAACTACAGTTTACGGGCTTACTACAGTTAACTTGATATTTCAAAGTGAGTTGTCTCATGTTTGAAACATATTTAATATCTACAGGACAGCAGGCTGCAAAATAAATTTGTTCACCTGGATCAGGATATTTGTATTTCCATTTATAGCCTTACAGACCATATGTGAGCATCTATGTTACAGATTTCTACAGAGATTAGCTGAGGTGTGTCCACCTACGTAGCTACAATTAACCCAATGAATGAGAAATTTATACAAATAGGCATAACATGATACAGATAATAAAATACCTCCAGTTCTCGTCCACTGTGCTCGTCGTCGTGCCCTGATACATGGATAACTTCAAATGCGAGTTTTCTTGGCATCTGATCTAACGAGAAAGTACACTCAGAAAGTGGTTTTCCTGTCAAAAAGTATGTGTACTTTTGATATTTCTGAAGTGTAACCCAAAGAGGTAACAATTGCAAACACAGAAAGGAATCTAAGTTCTGGTCAGCAACTAAAGACCTATATACTGTAGTAAGATATGATAAGAATCCCACATTTTTCGTTTACCGAAAGTAGGCTAAAGGGTGGGCAAACGGTCGCTGACGAAGGAAGCCCACCCGTTTACTATAAAATAGGTTTCACGAGTGAAGAATTAAACTGTACACTTGGTATAAGTGCAGAGTTTAACTCTGGCATTTGTATAAGTTACCGTATACCCGGTATATGTCTATAGCTATATAGGTGTACACTGTTATTGTTGTCCCATTAAATTTAATGGCCCGCACAAATATTGCATACATACAGCGGCGGTGTATATACCACAATATACAACTCAAACATAGTTCTAAAGTAACCAGCTGGGGGATACTTTGCTAATGTTTTCCGTAGCTATACGATTTACGGTACACTATAGCCTACGTAATTATTCGTTACCATTAAATCCTAGAAGAGAGACTTGGTTAGTCATCAAAGTGGCTAGTAAAATAGTCCCTGTTTCAATCAAGGATTACATGTCTCGCCAGAAAAGATGCTTGTAGTAGTATGAAGTGAAGATTACTTCTTAACCTAACATCATAAGGTAAAATTCGATTGAGAGCTTTTTAATTTTACTAATCGTCAGCTTAATAGGCCCTGAATATGGATATAACTTTGCATAGTATACTATGTATAGGCTACCTCATATTAGGCCATGTAGAGGATAGTGGCTCAAGGTGAGTTAAGTGCCACATAAAATTCCCTGATATCAAAAAAATCGCGCAGCTGCGCTCTCTTACCTCCTAACGTTTGTTCAATCAATTACTTGCGTGAAACATGAGCTGGCCAACAAAGGAAAGTACTGTAATGGTCTATTTCGCAGATCGATATGATACCAAACGACGATACGGTAGGACACCATACATGAACACAAATTTCGCTCACTACAGTATTGATCAATTCAGTGTGTTAGTGTAGTCTGTAATAAATGATCCAACAAGTATAGGCAAAGCATAATCAGTTTTTATTCTTACTTGTACACATGAAGATGTTAAGCGGTGTTTACAGCTTGATCTTGAGCTACTTCTGTTCATTTCATTGTTGACCTTCGTTACCGAAGCATTAGACCTCCAAATGCAAATAAATCACAGCCTCGTTTGAGTAGAGCAACCAATCAGTGCCAGGGAAGCAGGACATCAACGAGCTGAAGAAAAAACTGTCTCAGGTAAAATTCACGCGCCACAGACAGCAGAGGTAAAAGTCAGTATGATGAGGCTCCCAACTCGGTGCAAAGAAGACACAATTTGGTGAGGTAAAGATATTTGGGAACCGACTCTTCAGCCTCACATTCTTTGAGCCATATGAACCATCTGATATTTTTACTATTCCAAATGACCAGGTCTACTTTCCATTGCTTCCAACTTATTAACAAATTTATGTCCAATAACTTATTGGACATAAATTTGTTGATAAGTTTGAAGCAATGGAATTTTTCACTTATTGGCAATAAGTGAAAAATGATTACGAAAATGTCCGACTGGAAATAAAGAAACCTTCTAAAACATTAAATGTCTATAGATTCATTTCAAACATTGCATATCATGCGTCGTTGGCGGCTGACTGCAAACTTCTAAAATTAAAACATGTGAGAAGAACAATGACAGTTATCTGATTCAGAAGTTCAAAACATTCAGCGGAAAACAGCCCGTAGATATCTCATTCTTTCACCTTTCAGTTGAACAATAAAACACAAAATTGTTATTTATTTTGAATCTGATATCAAGAACACAAAAGCGACCTTTTGTGATTTCAGTTTCGCACTCTAACATATAATAGGACAGACTGGCTGACGAACACATGGGCGTGCTGTCATATTTAAAGTTAGAGGGTGTAGCAACTCTTTCTGTCCGAACTTTAGCTCGAAGGTTTTAGGGAAATTTGATAGTTTCAAGTTAGATTTTTCTGTAGCACAATAAAAGAATACTAGTATCTCGTATTTTCATCACCTAGATTTGCCCCATTCAAAATGTTTTGTAAAAGACAATAAAACTGCATGAAATGGTGAGAACACGTTAGCAGTTAAAAGCTTTTTCCGTCTGACACTCCTCAGAGCACAAAATCGTCAGAATTGGTGTTGAGAAGAAATCAATGAAACTTATACCCAATTCTGTTTTGAAAGTAGCCAATCAGAAGCCTGACTGCCAGATTGGTGTTGCTTTGACAAATCAGTGTCTGTGGAACTGAATGGTTAGGCTAACCGAAAAGGCCCAATGAATAGACAAATGCTTTTTGTCTACGAAGCAACCGTTTTCCTGCTTTGAGATGGACGGATTCGAAAACGGCCAAGTGAAGAGCAGACCTGGCTTTAGATATTATACGGAAGCGTTGATCCGTATACAATTTGGCATTGTCTGGGTATACAAGAAATGTATTTGGATGCTCTGCCGTTATTATTCCTATCAGAGACCGGTTTAGCTAGCCTAGATTGATGTTTTGTGTTGACGTTGGACAGCTGCTGGTCCTCTAGGCATTTCTTGGCGAACATCATGAAGAAGAGTTAAAGATCTGTAATAAAATTCGAAGAAGAGAGAATGTAAAAAAAGCACAGTTCAATAGCCTAAAGAGCCGTCATCTAAAGTTTCTGTCATGAAAATTGTAATTGACGGAGGAGCGAACCAAGAAAGATCACTTACGTTAGCAAGAAAAGTGAAACTTTAGCTGCGATGGAGCTTAAGACAAATATGTTTATCTTAACAATGCTGGCTGTGACTTTGTAGAGAAAAACCAAACCAAATGAATCGATCTGGAAAATTCACTGACGATTGTTTGCAACTGTTTATTTGTAGTAAACATTCTGATCCAAAGTGGTGATTTTGTTTATTTTTCTCAAATGACTTGCAACTGACTAACGTCAATAGAGACCTTTCTTAAAGTGTTATATCTTCATGTGCAAATGTGTCGTATTCAATTGTCTTATTTCATATCATGAATAATGTATAAAGGCGCTGTCGTTTTATACCAAAATGTATATTTACTTGACCATCAAATTTGAAGTGAGAGGCTATATAAAATGTATCTAACCTGTGAAAAAAGTGGTGTATCCCTAACTTTTTAAATAAGGAGGTGGTACATACCAAATAAGATCATTATCTCATATCACATCTGATAACTTTCTAACAAGATAAATTTCCACTTTTTATCTCTCGAGTTGCTTTTATGATGTCAAAAAGTAGGACTAGTGGTTCTGACTCGGTATAGGTTAGGCGTTTAATTGTATATGCTGTTACTTTGTCAACTCCTTTTTATAGTATCTCACGGAAGGATTTCCGTCTATCCTATTCATATCTCTACCGTCGTTGCGGATTTTCCATCTTTGTCTTTTAGTGACTCTTTCAATGGTACAAGCTTCTTTTTTATTAGATTTCTATGACATACTAATCCCTAGCGCATTCAGCAATAACATTATCAAGTAAGTTTTTGAACTTGCGCATCTTTTCCTCTGCTTTTAAATTTCCTCTGCAGTCTTTAGGGATTTTTAATCTATGTTTTGCAATGTGTTTCGACTTAGGTGAAAAGTTTTGAAGAGACCTAGTTATTTTTTATCTTTGTTTCTAATGGTGTAGTTTGGAACTTCAAGTATGGTCTCCTCTGTATCTTCACATTTTATAGCTTTGAAGTCTGGTAGAAACTCAAATTTATTGTTAATGTCAATGCGGAGGGAAAGTGTGACGACACGATTTTGAAAATATTTGAATTACGAAAAAAATGCTTAATTTACATATTGCTCTATAAATAAGAATACCAATGGCCAAATGTGAGAGTGATGCCCTTTCCCAACGCCGAGATATTAGCTTTCAAAATTTTAAATCTCTCTAACGCAACCTTCTTATTTGATGCTGGGTCCTAAAGTAAGGAACCAAGGAATATCAACAAAGCTTGACCGGAGATTTTTGAAATTGAAACGCCTCTAGTTTAAACACTATGTACACTACAGGTCTGGTATTTTGCAATACAGACTATTCCAGCGTTGTCTTTAGATAACTGGAGTCAAATCTTACTATTTTCAAAACTTCTGATTTGTGACGTCATCACTTTCCCACCGCATATCGCCAAGATGTAGTCTCAGTGCTAAAAATGATTTTTCTACGTATTTTTCAACTTTACTTTAAAATCCACACTCATACGTTTGCGCTCACCACTGCAAAAAGTACTTGGTAAAGTTCCCGTGGTTTGAAGTTTGGTCTCTCATGTTTGTTTTATACCTCTGTGGTCGATCTGATTCCAAAATGGGCCCTTTGTTGCGGTGGAGTTGTAGAGTCTCCTAATGTAATGTGTAAATAGCGTGTATGTTATCACTAGGTTGTTTATTTTATAGAATTTAACGCAAGTTCTTCCTCGCTTATTTTTTTCACCGAGTCCCAAAATTCATTGTGTATAAGTTTTGGTACTTGCTTTTCCACCTTTTCCACTTTTACCACCCATTACAATTTTTATATTATCTTTCGGAAAACGACTCAAGGTTGTTTTGCAGTACTTAGTAGAACTTATACGTTTCCTCTCTGGTACCGCAGTAGATGTTGCATAGTCTTGTACTTTTCTTACGTTGTGTTGTTTTTGTTCAAACTCCTCCCTTTGTAATTGTATTTGGTACTGGACAATCAAGCGATATATCACCTGCTTTGAGAGGAGAATTGCAACTCCGAAGCTATGTCCATTGTCGTTCTAAAGTGCACTGTGCTTGGAATTTGGTTCATAACTTCCACTATTTTTCCAGCTCGTTTCATATATTCTGATAAAGCTATTCTGATAAAGCTGCACGAAATAACGAAAATATTTTAGTACTGACAAGCTTTTTTCGTCTGACACTCCGCAGAGTACAAAATCGTCAGAATTGAGATAGGAAGAAATCAATGAAACTTATACCAAACTGTGTTTTGAAAGTAGCCAATGAGAGGTCTGACTGCTAGATTGGTGTCGTTTTGACCAATCAGTGTACGTGGAACTAAATAGTTAGCCGAAAACGCTTTTCAGTACTGAAAATGTTTTCGCCCTTTCGTGCAGTATTATTGTTTTGTACCACCAACAAACTATTTGGATATTCTGATAACTGTGCACAGGATTTCTGGTCATCTTACAGCAAATTGTATGAAATTTTCCACTTTTTACAGTGATATCAAACACAGTTTGCCAGTTCGAATGTTTATTCTATGCTTGATACGTTCTAGAATTGCGTCTTGGGGACCTGCTGTACGAACGATGCGGTAGGTAAAAATTTCCTGTAATTGATCCATTCACGTGATGTGGCCTGTAACAGATTTGATCACAAATACCTTCCAACATTCCTTATTTCTTCACAGTGGGTGCTTAAGTTATTAGCAGCTTCTCTTTCACCAAAGAGAGGCTGTCAAAATTTGCTGCTTTGCTAACGACAACTTCGCGAGAAGATTGGAACCTGAAGCTTAGAAGTCATTCAATAAATGAGTAGTGCCTGTGAAATGTGATTTTAAATATTTTCGTGAGGTAGCGTGACGGTAAAAGAGGAGGTAGGCTGCCACAAGTGTTAATAAACAAATTCCAAATAAACAAATTCACCATTATATGATTACTGAATGGTCTCTTAAGGGATAATTCTCTGCCCTGAGTTATTGGTTGACATCATGCTCATGACAAAGGAAATTTCTACATTAACCAAATGTTGCCGACACTGCACGAAATAGCTAATTCGATTCAGTACTTAAAGCTTTTTTCGTCTGACACTCCTCAGACTACAAAATCTTCAGGCTCAGTGGCAGAAGGGTGACAGGAGGGGCAAGGGGACCAGGCCCCCCAGAGACGATTATGAAGGGGCACTGAGAGCTACTCAATCAAACTATGCCTGTTGTTTCAGACAATGGGAAGGGACAGTCATGCTTTTCCAATTTCCTCTCTGTTGACATGCTTGAATGAGATCATTTCCATTTGCCGTGTTGGTTCATTCTTTGATGTTGCTCAAATATGTCACTCTCTGTCCGCCTCTTGCTCTTTTAATATGTACTTTTCAAGTCAGCGATAGATTCTCTATGCCTTTTCTCGGCATAACGTGACCTAAAAATGTCATTTTCCTGTTTTTGATGGTCTGTAAGGAATTGGGCCTTATGTTAGCTATTGTTAGCACATGCTCATTTGATGCTTTATCTATCCGCGAAATCTTTAGCATTCCTCTTATTAACCACATTCCCGTTGCCTCCAAACCTTTTGCCATAACCGACGAGATATTCCACATCCATGTAAAAGGAGAGACTAGGTGTAACAATTCAGGACTTTTTGTCGTGTTGACATGGCGATGTTAGTACTTGCTAAAACATATTTCTTTTTGTTGAATGCCTCTTTACTTAATACAATTCTTCGCCTTATTTTACACTCAGATTTGCCGTCAGATGGTAGAAAGCTACCAAAATAGTTGAATTCTTTAACTTGTTTTATCTCTGTCCCATTTGCTGTAAGCGTACATTTTGGTGGGCTATGCTTCTTTGATACTGTCATCAATATGTTTTCTTTGCATTCAGTGACAACCCCAAGGACTCACTCTTCTCTATAAGTTGATCTAAAATAACTTGGATATCTTCTTCTGATTCCACAATCAAGACAGTATCATCTGCTGATGCTGTTCAGATTATGTCCATTTATAACCAATCCATGCATCTTTTCGACTTCCCTCAAGATCATTGAAAACCCAGACTGTGCCAAAATTCATAAGGATGACCGCCTCCGTATAATAGGTAATGCCAGATCTGCTTTTTACTTGGCCTCTCTAGGACCCTTCCATATCAAAACAAGAAAACGGTTGCTTTGTAGCAAAAAGAATTTGTCTTTTCATTGGGCCTTTTCGGTTAACCGTTTAGCTTCACAAACACAGATTGGTAAAAAAACACTGACCTGGCAGTCAGACTTCTGATTGACTATTCTGAGGAGTATCAGACAGAAAAATCTTTTAACTGCTAAAATGAATTTTTCTGTACACTCAACAAAATTTTTAGGTATTGCTAAGAATTGTCTCTTGCATCCTTCTCCCTCAAGACAATTTTTAAAGTTTTCTGGTATCAAGCTTAATCGAATTTTGTAAAGGTCAGAAATCTTTTCTTTATCATTTCCTAAGATGCCTGCTTTTTTTTCGCTTTTTCATTTTAGTGGTTATTGAGATGAAAGTATGTGATTTCCATGTTTCAAATCTGCTCTAATCAAAACTAAAATTGCTGGCACCTTCCCCTCACCTATTTAACCAAAGATGTCATTATACTCTCCTAATTACTCTAACCTCCCCGTTGATGTGGGACCTAAGAGTAAGCAAGTAATGTCACAGCCAAAGAGTATTCTGTACAGTGCCGTAACCACTGGCGGGCTGGGGGGGCTATAGCCCCCCCCCCCAATAATTTTAAAGGTGATTGAAAGAATGTTCACAGAGTTTAGGTACCGTCAGTTGCCTTAGAGCGTAAGAATATTTTCTGCTTGATATATTGAGAAGCATTTTAAAGCATTGCATAGGCAAACCATCCTTTCTCGGCCACTCCCTCGGCCACTCCCTCGGCCACTCCCTCGGGAAATGGAAAGCCCGGTTCAGCCCCCCCAATAATTATTTCGTGGTTACGTAATTATTTCGTGGTTACTGTAAACGGAAGACACCTATTCGTGCATATCTTTGTTTCGGATATTTCTTTCAGCATTTATTTCAGACAGATTGGTTTTACAAGATACGTGCCCCCTGTGATTCATAGTTCGTGGTATTTCATGTCGTTCGATTCAGCAATTGTTCTAGTCGCAAAATGGTGGCCGTGATGTGAAATCGGGCTTGTTGAAGAAATCTTAACATCGGCACGAAACAGAACCAGTTGCCTCTTGCTTATATTAAGCAGACATGCGTGCTTACTTAATAGCTTATAATGGGCTTTTAGCTGCCGGATGGATAGCAGTGCTGTACCTGATGATAAAACATTTTATGCAAGGAGGATCTTCGGATGGTGTCTTCAAACCAGTATCATTTATGCTCAAAATTAGTCAAACTGCTGCAGTGATGGAAGTTGTGCATTGTGCGCTGCGTATCGTTCCCTCCTCTGTATTCCTTACCTTTTTTCAAGTAGCCTCGAGGTTGTTCGTCTTATGGCCAGTTACTGTTGCCGTGCCTGAAGTTCAAGAATCATCAGGGATTCTGCTGTATCTCATATGCTGGACTGTAACAGAGATCATTCGATATTCTTACTACTTGTTCAACCTTCTTAAATCACTACCCGATATACTAGTGTGGTGCAGGTACACATTTTTCATATTCCTGTATCCGTTAGGAATAACGGGTGAATTGGTCGCAATCTACCAATGTTTTCTCGTGGTTAAGGAGACAGGCCAATTTAGTATCAACTTACCAAACTCGTTTAACTTTGGATTTTGCTACCCCTTCTTCCTAGTGCTTGTGATGCTGTCATATATTCCAATTTTCCCCCAGCTCTACCTCCACATGTTTGCGCAAAGAGCAAAGATACTTGGGAAGCCGAAGACTGCTTAAAGCAGCGCACTAATGACTCGACCCGGCCCGTGATTCTTCATGAAACATATGCTACTTGTACGAGACCTGTATATCTTTGGCAGAGAACCAAAGGGTGACCTAAGGGATACTGCACGAGTTAAAAAATGGAAACTGTTATCAACGAAAGACAATAAATAACAAATACAATTTATTCAATGAAATGATATCTTGATGTTGCCCAATGTATTAGTTATATTACCACTGTGTAGCAACAGATTTCATTTTACCAGGCTTTGTAATACAGATGTATGATTGAAGTGTTTACAGAAAGCTATGGTAGTTACTTATCAGTTGAAATAGCCATGTTGCTCACAAGAATCAGCTGCTTCATGTTAACAGGGATTTATTTTGGTCTTGAGGTTGTTTCCTTTGAACTAGTCAAATATGTTCTTACTCATTGCATGTGATAGGATCTCTGTTATAATGATGGGAAATTTTGATGGACTCTACACCTTGCTGTAGTATGCCAGACTTGAATTACATTGATCAAAGGAAATATTTACAAATCAGCAACGGTATAACCAGGGGGTAATAGTTGTAATGTTCTTGAACAGTATGATCTATAGTACTTGTTTATGACAAGGAGGGAGAAAGTCAGCTCATTTTAGTGCCTTAAATGTATGCCTCCTTGTAGTCACTGCTAGCAGTTTGTCAGAAAGTTGTTTTTTAAGGAAGATGGCATAGAAAGATGGGTATTTGAGAAGGTTTTCTGGAGTGCTTCAAATTGAGAGATAACATGGCTTTATAATACACTTGATCCAATTGTTTGAATCTTAAATTCTACTTTTCATACCTGTATATTGATGTTTTGCAGAGACTCCATATGTTTCACAGATGTATCATGTAATCTATGTATTGTTATTGTGCTTTGAACCACTTTCTGATTACTAAATAACTGCTATCAACTATTTGATGGTCTTGGGCTAACTTTTGATTTCATAAAGTCAGCTGGTTCATTCACTATTCTGGCACAGTTCTGTAAAGAGTCGAGGTTAAATCTGAACTATTTCAAGTTTTGTGTTAGTATAGGTTGGGCAGGGTTGGGTTGGATTAGGTTTTGTTTTCTCAATATTGGATATTCTGCACCAATAAGCATGCCAGGGCCATTTCAGCTTCACGGGCACAACTTTTCCTGCCTGAATCATCAATCTATAATATTCAGGCTAGTTTTAAATACAGCAGTTTCAAGTTCAATACTCCTCTATAAATAACTGAACACTAGTATTTAATATATCTGATTACCAAATTGTGCCAGTATCATTTTTGCCCAAATGTCAACCTCCCAGAAATTTTAGTAGGGCAATTGTGTTGCTCAACCCCACATGCCCCATGACCACACCACACCAAACAATACAGACATGTGTTGACATAAGACATGAGTTTATTATGTTTGAAAGCTTTGTAAATTAACAGTTTGATATTGCTAAGCATTGTTCCCAGGCAGTTGTCACAGCTATGGTCTGGAGTGAAAGTAGACCGATTTTACATACAATTTATAGGAAATGAGAGGATTAGAACAGGTTGTTCAAACAACACCTGTATGAGTAAGACTTTCGGCCACTCATGTAATAGAAAAACATGGAAATTGTAAATAAATCATGTTCTGCAGCAGAGCACAGATTTCTTTGGTTTGATGACATTCATGCTGAGAGCCCTGAAATTGTGGTGTATAAATTCCGGAGAGTCTGTTTTGGCTGTAACTCGAGCCCATTCCTCCTAAATTGCGTTCTCAGGCACCACATAGAGAGGTATAAAGAGGAAGACCCTGAATTTGTTGATAAGTTAGTTGGAGGATTCTTTGTTGATGATCTTGTAACGGGTAGCAGGGATATACAAGAGGCCTTAACCCTTTATGAAAAAGCCAAGATAAGATTGAAAGATGGCGGATTTACCCTGAGGAAGTGGAA
>JAAAKL020013434.1:0-12474 GCA_010016065.2 Carybdea cf. marsupialis auct. non (Linnaeus, 1758)
CCGGTACCACACGGCCCATTGGGGCCTAAGCACAGATCACGAACTTAAATCCCTATTTATTTCTACAGGCAAATTAACGAGCAACGTAAACTTGAAAACAGTTTAACACAATCCTTAGCTTTGAATATTCACACTGAATGCAAATTTTACGAATCAGTGTCATCCGAATCTCATATGATCCTACGTACGCTTGCATGCAACTCACCGTCTAGAAATCTTGAGACCCTCCTTTGCAATTTTCAGCGCTTGTTGCGACCGGAAAACTTCTTCCACTGCTCGGCCGTACGCAGGATTGTACGGTTCTGTTTTAACTTTAAATACACGTTGTTCGTAACTAGTTTTTTGTTCGAATAGGCTAGAATCAATAGGTGCAAAATTCTCATCCGTTTCTTGTAGTTTATTCTGTGCTTTCTCCGGGTCCTTTTTCCAAACGGAAACTGTTTCTTTTATCTTGGCCCATGCGCTATAATTCAAGCATCCATGTCGCCTATCATTAAAAACGGGTTGCAGTGCAGGGATCCCACACCAACCCCTTCCAGTGGGTATCAGCAATTTCCTACCTACTGTCGTCGTACACATTACCACTGCATTACAAACTCCTCACTTACAATTCTGAACTTCTGAAGATGAGATTATTATGGCCTATGTTGAATCGACCTCGTTTTAGATCAGAGTTGAACACAAAATTGTGGCAAGATAGCATATCACATTTTCCAAGTTAGACTGAAGGTTTACAATTTTTCAGCTGTGTTTATTGCAGAGAGTGCATTCTGGTGCAGTAATAGGTTTTCTGCGGGACGCATAACCTTGCTACTTTTGGATCAAAAGGTTATTTTGGTTGGTAGCAATAAGATTGGTGCATCATTTGAAGGTCGCCGTACAATATTATTGCCGATTGGTCTTTTGGATCGATCGTAACTAGTTGTAAAATCTACTTATTTGCCGGAGCCTTAGGTTGATGGTATCGATCACATTATATTGAATAGAAACAGAGATGAATTCAGGGAGGCATTTTAAACTTGTAAGGATATCAGCAATAGGTGAGCGTTTTTTCTTTCGAAGACTTTCAAATTCCTTGACCAACGAGCAGCGACAGTACACATGTAGAACTGTATGTCATTTTAAGGGGAACTGCTCCATTTCTCCACTTCACTCCGTACATTCCATTAACTCTTATGGACAAATGCGCCAAAGGACATTCAGTACTGCTATCGAAAAACTTCACGAGGAGCCAGTTAACCTCCCAGAGAAACATATCATGGATCCAGCTTACGGAAAGGAATTTGAAATGGTGGTTCTTACTGTAAGGGCTGATCGCGTTGCAGGCTTAGTACTCGGTTACACGAGGAGGTGAGGAAATTATCCTTATCCATTTATCGTTTTGATTTGTTTCGATTCATGTTTGGACACACTAGTAATCATAAAATACGTAGTAGGCCAATAGAACTCGATAAACATGAAATACATATGGTGGTGACAGGAATCGAACCTAGGATCTCTAACACCGAAAAGTTAAGTTGCCCGAGTACCTGTATACGGAAAGTGGCACTGATGAAGCCACTAGCCAAACGAAAAATATTCACTTGTTGGTCCTGGTGAGAATATATAAATTATATATAAATAGGGAAACAGGTAACGATTTTAAGTTAAAGTGGTGCAAAGAAATTAATCAAAGATGTTAGATTCGTGGATTTGGTTCTAACATTTGTACAATATCAGCCATTTACATTGACTACAATATTGAATGATGAGCCTTGAAACTTTTAGCGACAATCTGATACTGAATTGATTGATATAAAATATTCAATGAAAGTGAACTTTCTCATCAGATGGAGACCCCCCTTCCCAACAGGAATTTGGGCTTTTTCATGGATAACCTCGATTGCATGGGCCCTGGATCATGGTGGTGACATTTTCACTTTTCTCTTGTTTCTTTCCAAACTTTATGCGCAAATTTGTAAAATATTTCATCACTTAGTTTAGACACTAGTGAAATTTGTGTTTGATTGTTTTAATTACAAACTGCATAAGTAAATTCAGAGTAACTATTGTTTGTACTCCTCAATGTAGGAAAATGGAGTATGCAATCCTAGCTGGTCTTGTTTATTTGAATGGGAAAATGGTAACTGACAAGAGTGCTAGGGTATGTACATTTATCCTTTCTATAAATATGTAATCTTTTCTCAAAGACATTTATGCTGCTTTGCTTATTTTCCACATTTCCACTATTGTCTCTTGTTTACTGTAAGGTAATAATCAGGTAATGGATTCTTCGAGACAATGAAGAGTATAGGTATGTATATATATAACAGCCTGCACAATTTTTCAATGTCAAAAGGCAATTGTCATTGGAATTGCTGCCAAAGTTGTCAAATGATGTTAAAGTGTTTAAGTGTGTGAAAAAGTATTTTTTATTCTTGTTTGGTTTATATCGTCTTATGGAACAACTGTACATTTAACACAAAAAAAACTTAAAATGCATTTTTGAAATCTGTTTTGACTTTGTTCACAAACTTCACGTCCTGAAAGTTACAGCAACAGTCAAGAAATGCATGAAAATTCACTAATTACAGCCACAAACAACACAACACAAGGGACAGAGTTTCAACAAACAACAACTCGTATGACAGTTGATATTTTTGGTGTTGAACTGCTGCAGAAGGTTGATAAAGCATCAGCAATTTATTGCCACCAATAAAATTAGGAAATTGCAAGGGCTGATAAACATTGAAACTGGTAAATGCGTAAAATGTCTCACCTGAATACAGCAATCTTCATGGGTCATTACTTAAAAAGTTAATTTATAATGTAAAACATGAAATTGCATTGATCAATTGATCTACAGTAGTAGTAGTAGTAGTAGTAGTAGTAGTAGTAGTTGTAGGAGTAGTAGAAATTGTAGTAGTAGTAGTAGTAGAAATTGTAGTAGTAGAAGTAGTAGTAGTAGTAGTAGTAGTAGTAGTAGTAGTAGTAGTAGTAGAAGTAGTAGTAGTAGTTGTATAGTAGTAGTAGTAGTAGTAGTAGTAGTAGTAGTAGTAGAAGTAGTAGTAGTAGTTGTAGTAGTAGTTGTTGAAGTAGTAGCAGTAGTAATAGAAATTGTAGTAGTAGCAGTAGTAGTAGAAATTGTAGTAGTAGCAGTAGTAGTAGAAATTGTAGTAGTAGCAGTAGTAATAGAAATTGTAGTGGTAGTAGTAGTAGTAGAGATGGTGGAAGTGCGGGCAAATATTTCTTGAAATATTTCACTCTTAACGTCATGTATTATTACTCTCCAATTGAAAGAAATTAAGAACAGCTTTCACCCCTTCATTTAATAACCGTTCGTCTTTATGAAAGGTAGTGGTGTAATGGTGCAATAGTGAATATTTCAAATTTCAAACGTTTTCTCAAAAAATATGATTTGAAAGCATCAAGTAAGTGCACTAAGAGCTGCACAAACCTGGCTGTATAAATAGCTATTTAATTAACTTTTAGTTGTGCTATTTCTGTTTGTTCTTAGCTGAAGGACGGAGACATGATTGACGTAATAAGAAAAGCCCAGTCGACAGACGACATGTTCGTATTTGACCGATTCCTGCTCCTGAGATTTTCTGGGTTAACCAAAAATGGAAAACAGCGTCTTCAAGTGAAAAGATTCAAGGCTCTAAACTGCCCGCCTTCTGAATTTTGGAAGAATACTTCCTAGAAATGCTTGTTGTTGTTGTATTGTTTGTTATATTTAATGATTATTCGGAATTTGAAAAATGTCTCTATATCTCGTGCAGTATGGTAGTATATGTTTTATTCAACATTGAAAGTTGTATTTTCTATGCATTTGGAGGAGTATTGTCTTAGCCCTCCTCCAATGTTGTCTGTTCACATGATTATTGTTAAACTGATGAGACTGAGATTTGATTTGAAGTCTTGTGAGATTTGAGCCATCGTATGCAATCGTTCAGCGGGTTTTCCTGAGAAAACATAAGACAAGAAAACGATAGAAGGAAAATTAGGAAAGCTGACACGTTTCACTCTGACTGTTTGATATAGAAAGATGCTGTATGTTCTTACAAGATGTGTAACCCTTGCGGTGACCACTTCTATGTCGACTGAGCTACCTATAGCGTTTGTGTTAGTCCTCACTATTATTTTGGGCATTTTAGTGTAAATGGATTGTCTTTTCTTGGCGGTCGCATGTTTTCCTTACCATCCAAGCGTATGGTTAATGCCAGAAAATGTTTCATTGGATTTTACGGGCCCTATGACGTCATCTATTGCAATAGAGTTCAGCATCAAAAAATTGTATGAGTGAAATCGATGATGTCGTTGAGCAATTTTAGAATCGTACTATTCTGTACATGCAGATGATGGTCAATATTGACTGACTTCTATATTCTGTTGTTATGATAGCTCGAGACAATGTCCATGAAAGGCGACCTGAATATAAACACGTAACATCAACAGGTGTTCAGTTAATAAGAAAAGGATCGGTCGTGCTCAAGGACACCGGGATGTAGCTGTAATAGGAATTTAGTTTCCCCTCTAGCTTCGCTGGCTAGGCCTTTTTGGAACAATTTAACGACGTGTGTTTGGAACATCCTGTTAACCAGCATAAAATCATCGACTACTATCAAGAGAGCAAAATGTTGTGTCAAAATAGGATAAAACGGATTTTTGTCACATAAAAGCGAAAAAAATGGAAAGCACTCGCAGCTTAACTTAAATGATGTGAGCACAAATTGGACCAATTGTCAAATTTGACTTCATGGTCAAATTTGACTGTTTTCACTGGCTCCCGTTGAGCGTGAATTTTAGTTTCCACCTTTTATTTAATTGTATGGATTTCTCCATAGGACACGCAAATCCCAAGGCCAGGTATAATACTACAAAATAATTGCTAGTAAAGTAATATTTCAAATTTCATTTACTTTTATGCACACGGACTCAATTTCCCTACCTCCTTCCCGAATCCTGGTACGTGATATTAACCCTTTCTTATTGTTAAATATGTTTATGGATTATATATCCCATTTGCGCCGATCGCAGTTTTAAAATCTTAAAAATTCCTGAGAGAGATGATTCCCTCGAAAAGGTTTCACTGTATAAAAAATGCAAGGACTCTATTCAACAGGCCGACTAAAGCCCTCCACTTCCAGATCATTTGTTAACATCACTGCTTGACGATGACTCTAATTCAGCTTTGGCGAACAAGACAAACAAGACTTGTACAACTTTTGCTCTAAAATAAATAATTTTCTATTTGAATTTGGACGAGGAAAATATAAGCGCGATATGACGATAAGCTAAAATCTTTACGACTGAAAAAGGGCGATTGGGGCCCTATTACACCCTCCCGAAGTACGATCCTTGTCGTAAGCTAAACGAATAAAAGATGTCAGCCGTGCGATGGCAGATCATTGAGGTGAATAAAATGTTTATTAACCTCTATGTGGCAGACTCGCAGATATGAGCTTCATCCTTCCCATAAACTTTAACAAACACTATTTCCGGCTTGAAAACTGAAGTGCAATAACCCCGTTTACATCAACGACGCTGTTGAACACCTTGCAACCGCTATAATGCAGAATAGATTACTTTTAAAGCCAGCCTTTCAAATGGGGGATGAATCATAAACAACATCAGCATACACGACAAAATTCGTGTTGAAAGACTGTTACAGATAATAATTAGCAGAAGCAGACTTACTTATAGACAAAAGCAAGTTTTACTTGAATTTGAGGCTTGTAACTAATCAAAGCGGGTTAGACAAGGTATTTTTCATAGAACGTCGGGTAATGTCCGTAATTCACTCGTTGTTTGGTCTATTCTTGATTGCAAGTGCGGAAACTACATCATATATTCCCACAAGATATTACTTGAAAAGCTCATTAAACCTCTCAATATTTCAACTTGTAAAGATCATGTAAGCTTGTCCTTACAGTCCATGCACAGTGTTCAAATATGAAGTTCTGCTTAAGTCTCAGGAATTCAGCAATAAAGAGATACGTTGTTGAGAACTGTGCATGCCACTTTCCACGACACCCTTCTTACTATTGCTTGTCAACAGTCACGCTGATATGTATTATGAAGGTATGGTCTTGTTGTCCGTCCTCGCAAGGTAAATATTGTTTGTTCGAAATCCGACCAAATTTCGGTGCTGAAGGGATGCAATCCTTAAATACGAATCAACGGCAGCTGCATTTTCTACTTCCCAGGCTATCGCTATTAGCTTCATCAGTGCCATTTCATATATATAAGTACTCAGGCATATATGAAACACTGATGAAACTAATAGCGAAGCGAAAAATTAGGTTACTGGTGTTGGTGAGAATTCGGAATCGAATTCCCAGATTGTCGACTTTTACTATTGCACAATTGCGTGCAATGGTCAAGTCTTCGTTGTGGGTGTGGGAGATCCTGGGTTCGATCCGGGCCAGCGCCTCGAAAAGCACTTCATGTTTACTGAGTAATCTACATATACCTTTGATTTGTACTCCATTTAAAATGAAACATATGGCAGGTCAGAGACATTCAAAAGGAACACATGCAAGATTTATACTCCGTTAATGGTACCGTCGTCATCGGTGATGCAAGGAACAAAATACAATTAACAGTAGTGTTATGCTGGGGAGCTGCTTCAAGCATGCTAGGATACACATATGTACGCAAGTCAAGTTATATCACGCCAAGGCACTTTGTGTTTGCCTCTTGGATTTTCACTCCACACGAAGAGATACGGGAGATCAATGACGTAAAGAAACGCAACTTCTTGAAAAGCACTACTCTTGTTTCTCAGCCGAACATATGGGTGACAAATAGCGTTTTGCTTTACAAACACTTCACGTGTATACTTGGATATCACGACTTTAAAAGAAGATCTATGTATTAAATTAATACAACCTCTAATAAAAATTTGTTGAACATGGTTCTATATTGAAAAAACTAGTATCGCTTATGTATAATCTTCAAATCAATAAATAGGCAGGGTAGCACGAGAAATTTGGAGTTAAAGCGGTAAAACTGCCTAGATGTTTCTTGCATGTTTCTTAATCATAGAAAAAGAAAAGAACGGGCTACATCAGAAGGAGAGTACATCAGCACCACGAGTAAATAGTGGTTGTCATATTAGAATAGATCTCTATGAATGGGCGTTAATGTCGCAGTGTCATCACGAAGGGTACACATACTTGTAACACATACTTGTAACACATACTTGTAACACATACTTGTTACACATACAAAATAGCTACCGCATTACCTTTCTTCTACGCCGCCAGTTTACTTTTTCGCACTCGTTATGGTTTGGAGTAGTAAACATTCACGATACTCCACTGGAACCTCATCTATTCACAGAGAAGATGGACATGTACTTCATACCGGTCATTATCAGTTTGGGGTGAGGTCATGTACCCTGGTTACAGCGAACACTGGATTCAAACCACTGCCATGGGTTTGTTGCAATTTTGTAGCAACAAAGGCCTTGGTTACACGCCGGCGAGCAGCTCTTTCCTGTCGGACAACCTCAGCCTCTGCGATAGCAAATGGGCTCAACCAGAGCTGCATTTCTAAGGGCCGGATAAATATATGTAACAAATCAATTTACAGTTGTACCATAACTACCTAATGGCAATGTTAAGACCACTCTGCTGCTGCGATTACATTAAAAAGAAACCTAGCACAAAATCTCCATGCGAGAGACGTTCCGAAGGGGAAAAAGGATCTGTTCGTCTTGAGTGAAGATGTTACGCAAGTGTGCTGATTCTTTCATAACTGCAAACGTTCTGATACCTATTTCGTATCGGGTCAAGTCAGTATTAGATGGCATGCAGGAATTACCGATATCTTAAAAACCGAGTAACTGATAGGATTGTCTGGTATACAAGCCATATGATATGGAATAAACAGAGGCTGTAGCCCATTAGCATCCACCAAACATGAGAAAAAAGGCGCTATTAAGCGGTGTGTACAAAAGCGATGTGTCTACTTCAACTTTCAGACTGTAAGCTTTACCCTCCATCGTATCAAAAAGAAAATAATATCCGTGGGCTTTAAGGATGACATTTTTTGAATTGAAAGTTTGGTCATTACTGTTGATTTGCAACATTTTATTGCTGATGAAACAATAGTTACAAAAAAGACAACGATTCTTCCAGTGCGATGACGTGGCGCACCTTAAAAAGGGCGGCGTTAAGAACTGGGAATGCGGAAACCAACTGACGAAAAAGACTCACAGAAAATCACTAAAGTTCAAATAGCTATCTAATTGTATATACTAGTACATTGAATGCTATCCTAAGTTGTCATAACAGGTCAAGATAATGAATATTCTCTATTTCAGTCTAAAGACTCCCAGCACCGTACTTACTCATTACATGGAGTACGTGCTCCAAACTCGTCTACTGATCCCACTAGAAGAGGGGTAGGTGGGTGGGGTGCGGTGTTGTAGGGCTAGGAAAGTTCTCTTGGTTATAACAATATATGACAATGGCATGTCTTACGTGAATGGTTCGGAAACTTGAATCCTATGTACGCTTCCTGTATTCACCTCTCAACAATAACAACAACAACCCCAAAGATAGGAGCGGGACATTCACCATTCTCAACCAAGTTAATACTACTGTCTTGCACTTTAAATGAAATCGACGGGTCGTCATATGCCAGGTGGCAAGTATACCCACTAGTTAAAAGTAAGCTAACTGACGCGCCAAGGTCTCACAATGACAGCTGCTAAATGTTCCATCTCATCAAATGACAGCTCAAAAAGCCTCTGCAGACTGAATGCTATATATGAAAAACTGGATGTCTTTCTAAACCGCAGCACGGCAAAGAACATTGAAAATGACTGGTTTGAAGGTTACTGTGAGGTGACCATCGGGGGAACTACGGTATTTGAAATCAATAATTTCAAAAAAATACATGTTTCCTGCGCGTAGCTACAGAAGCCTACCCGTTGTGGTATACATGATAATGAAGGCATTCCCCTGGAACATTCTTGGAGGCCAAACTGGGAAGCGTTTCCAATGGATTGGAAATGGTAAACGATAAAACACGGCATTTGACGAGTATGACCACAAATGAGTACAGTTCACTATTCTAAATTGTTAGGATGGTAACAGGAATACAAATAGCAAATCGCTTCATCCGGATATCTCAATTGATTCTTGTCAACCATCACGACAAGTGACATAAATCTACCTGATTTCGCTGTCTATCATCAAGCGGAAATGCACTCTCATTAACAACTGCAAAAGTAAGTCCGCGTATTCATTTCAACGTTTTCATTATCATCTCGGTTACAGCCCTGCAACTGTTTCAGCTGAAAAGTGACAAACATCTGTAGCTTGCGGAAGATAATGATAACAAATGATAGGAAAGAAATAACGTTTCACTAATACATCTAACTTTTTCGTACAAATAATTTTTTTTCTATATTTAATTTATTTCTGAATAAATGAGATGTTGCTGGCAATGGAGTTAAGCGTTTTCGATGGTTGGTTTCCTCCAAGCTTGACACTCTCTGAGGCCGTGTTCCCTTTGCCAATGTGCAAATGCCCTCTTATAAATGCGTTAAGGCATATTCGCAATCAGACCAAAGACACTTTATCTCTACTAAGTCTTTCCAATAACAAAATGACTATATGTTACAATACTAGTATTTACTTAATTATCTACCTACCTAACTAATCTAAGTCATCTTCACACTGTATTTGGTATAATACTTCTTGGATTCTAAGTTTAGCTTTCTGTCGCACCTTGCGACAATAAATCTGTTCCAGCTCGTGCGCTACCATGTCTCCAAAAGCCTGCTCTGACGTCCTTTTCTCGCGTTCGATCCGGTAATCCTGTAATTCCGGCTTGATTTTATAGAATGGCGGCGATGTAGGCTCTTTCGCTTGACTATCTATTAATACTCGGATCGGTTCTTGTGGTAATTCTTCCGGGGGTTCTGGGGTAACTATGACTTCCTCCGTCTCCGCCTTTAAAGTAGTTGGTGCACATCGACTCTACACAAAGAAAGAATACAATAAATTTATTGTAATGCCCGACAGGATACAAATACAACATGACAAAAAGCTTGGCTGTGGAAATCTCTCATGTAAGCAAGGTGGACGATTGGGCGCACTCAGGCTTTTAAGGTATATGCAATGTTAGGTATATAGTATTAATTATAGAATCCTTAAATTCCGTACACAATCTAACACCTACCTGGACACCAATTAACACCGCGTATTTGAAGGCAGTGCATACTTGAGATGGCCCTAAATGTAAAATTTAAGCTAGCATAAGAGAATCCAAAACGGCTGTACCAAGCTGAGCGCAGTTCCGGATCAAAGAATGATACAAAGACTGATGTTTAAAATACTAAACATTAGACAAGAAATCAGGCTAAACGGAAAAGTAGCACTAAATTGTATAAAGTATGAGTGGTGACTTATATTTCCACCGGTCACGCCGGTCTTCATCAGAGTACCAGTAAATGTAAAAGACTGCTAATGAAGATTTGTATTTCAGAGAACCACTAATATAAACTTAAAAATTCTAAGGCGGGAGGTGTGTTCTATACTAAAACACGAGGACAGTAAATCGATCAGATGTCATTCTTCATATCCAATGGTAGAAAATTAACAGTACAGGAATACCATTATCCCCGCACTCAAAAATACGATATTCATACTACTTATGGTCCATATATTACGTAGTTTCTTGTGTTCTTGAGGGAAAACATCTACTTACTTCTAGATGCAAAATACTATGTTGTTATCACACCCAATTAATGCTACCTTGAAAAAACAAAAATGGTCGATCGCAATGCATTTCTGAACTGATGCAGTAAAGGTCACCGTGGTAAACACGACAAAGACTGATGAAAATTTTTGTTTAGTCAACTCTTATGAGCCAAGGCTCTTAGAGGTAGTGACCTCCCTTCCCCTCCCCTCCCCTCCCCTAGCAACCTCTATGCAGCAAAACTACACACGGAAATCTGGAGTATTGCCGAATAACTGACATTAAATCGTCATCCATTTTAACACGACATTAAATCGTCATCTATTTTAACACTACATTAAAGCTTAACGCCTCGTTAAAAAACACCATTTTCCTTCTTGCCCACTAATCCATTCATGAAATAGAAAAAGATGTTACTAAATCTTATCGACAAGACAAAGAAACTACTATAAATATCCAGATGATCTTAGGTGCGTAAAATGTAAACCTTTGAAAAACTGCCATCCGCGAGGGTTCTTACCATAACAACTAAAAGACGATCTTTCCATCGTAAACGCCTTACCAAAATTTTACGTTAACAATAAATTTCAATTCGAATCTATAATCTCAGCAACCTGTAATCCATGCTCACATACCTAGGTTGGGATGTCACATACACGAGAAAAATTAACTTCGTCATTGCGAATACTATGGCCGCTAAGTTCATTCGGAAGTGATGCTAATTAAAGCTAATGAGTTCACGATCTCCATGCTCAATTCTTCCAAATCTAATGATACCAAAATTTGAAGCTTTTACACAATTACGTCTTGTATCTCTCTCGACCCTACTAAAGCATGTAAACAATTTTAACGACCCTGCTAACCGAAATACATATATATCAATGTCAAAATTGAAATCATAAGGCCGCACGGCTCCGTCCGCAAAGTGTGATGCTAATGATCCTAACGCTGTGAGTTTCATCCTGACAGTGACCAATTCTAACAGCTCCTTTGAACCTTAAATTTCAGGCAGATAAAATAGATAAGCGTTTCATATCCTTCAACCCAATAAATCCAAGCAAAAAATATAAACAGTTTCGTTACTAGAACAATAAAAACATCAATCAAACAACCATGGCCGTTACACAAAGTCGGCAATTCGTACAGCATTTCTCAAACTCAAACTTTAGGTATCTTGCACACGTAAGTACTGGAGATTTCTTGATCGCACCAATTTCAAGAAATACTCCAATCACTTCTAAAACCCCTCATAAACATACACCATTCAAGTCAAGAAAATCAACCGAAGCACAGCTTAGACCGTGGAGCTCATCACGCTAAGGTCGTGAGTTCGATCCTCACAGAGGCCAATATATCACCCTTCTCTTGGTCAGTCTAATATTTAATAGCCACCTAGAAAAACAGTTCCTTATCAAGTTATGTAGATAACCAAAGAGAAAAACTTGAACCATTCCGCCAAATGTGATAACAGAATAGAAATAACAGCGTAGACTATGGCCGCTTAGCTCAGTCGGAAAAGCGTGGTGCTAATAACGCTAAGGTCGTGAGTTCCATACTCACACTAGCCAAGAGGTCACCCAAATTTTCGTAACTCTTATATTTAGTAGCCAGCTAGAAAAACAGTTGCTTATCTATCAATGCTGATGACATAAGAGAAAAACCTGAACCATTCCGCAAAATGTGATAACAAGATAGTAAAAACAGTGTAGACTATGGCCGCTTAGCTCAGTCGGCAGAGCGTGGTGCTAATAACGCTAAGGTCGTGAGTTCGATCCT
>JAAAKL020013435.1:0-12471 GCA_010016065.2 Carybdea cf. marsupialis auct. non (Linnaeus, 1758)
AAAAAAGTACAAAAAACAAACACACATCTGTGTGTTAGAACCTCTATGTTGTAATTAGAAAAGTAGCAACATTAGTTGGCAAGTGGGGAATCTTCTACGTGGCGCAAGGATTGGGATGACAAGAATAGCTATCTTAAGTATTTAGCGTGTTCTTAATTAGGAAACATACTACTGAAATAACTCACGGAAACTCACCAGAAAGGATGCAGACAAGACATCAGGCAATCTTTCTTTACTTTCTCCGTAGGGTACTCTTAACTCAAAATCAACAAACTAACTGAACTAACCTCAAACATGAAAAGATATCCTATTGACAATAGTCTATTGTTCTTAAAGATTATTAGAGCGCATTGTTCTTCTCGTCGACTGACGTCACTACCAGTATTACAAAAATTTTGCATTTTGTAATCTAACTAACTTGTAGGCACTTTTCCAGATACCCCCCCCCCCCGTCTCACTCAGAGACAGAATCCCACCACCACCTTTTCCAAAGGCTAGGGTTACGGTTACGGTTACGGTTAGGGGTGAGGGTTAGGTGGTGGGGTTACTCTTTTTCAGTGCAGTTTTGAACAATAGTGGTGAGGGGCATCTGGAACAGTACCAACTGGTATTTGTTTCCCTTTATTCTGCGTTTCTTTTTCTATATCCTGATGATATTTTGGTGTCATTATTTTACATCTCTTGAAAGAATATTTCCTATTTTACATTGATATTATACTTTACTCTAAATTGTTTATGCTTTTCTTTTCGTACTTTCATATCTTAGCTTTCTATTTACCTATTCTTTCTCATCTTTTGAGCTTTCTCTTACCTTGCTGACGGCTGTTAAATAAAAATTTATAAGAAAAGTTTTTTTCCCCATTTTATCTTTAGTTTTACAAAACAACTAGGTTCATACAGAAATGACTGTTTCCTTATGCAAATGTAAACATTTTACTGAACTCTTTTCTGCAATAGTTTTCTTAGACAGCAAATTCTAGTATTTGTAAGAAGTATTTTATCGATTACAATAAAAGTTGGTCGTGTGAGAGTTCCCATCAACTTCACGTGAAAAGTTGTGGTATCATTCTATAATGTCTCTAATGTTGAAACACTGATGCCCGTGCCAGGTATTGATCCATGGTCTTCCGATGGCTCGATGTGGTCGCCAAAGATCTGCGATCCTGTGGAGTGCCTCTATTTCAAGCGCAGTAGCTCGCTACCGATGGTTAGCACTGGCGAGCACATGTGTTTCAAGTTGGCTCTACCCACCGCACGATGCTCGAGGATTAGTGAGTGTGAGTGAGTGTCTTCCGTACTGCAGTCCAGTGTGCTAACCACTATACTACACAGGTTTGCTTTCGTGAGAGCACAATTGTGGGCATACCACATTCATGAAACAATGCACTCCGTAATACGATGACTACGCAGTGACGTCAACCTACACAATGCGAACATTGATTACATGAAGGTGATGTCAAAATGGCCAACTTCCAACATCTTGTGCATTAAATCCTAAACAGACCGTAACAGACACTTCGCAGTTTATTAGGGAGGGAGGGGTAAGGTAAATGGATACCACTCAACAAGGATTTGGTTTTTTTCTGACCCAACTAACATTAAATTTTGATACGAGTGTGAATGCTGACATCGCAATCAATTTCTTCTACTGGGAAATCTTTATTTATTGGTATCTATTGGCATCTGTCGTATACAATATATGCAAATTACAACATTTTCTAAACACAATTTATGAGTGGCTAATCATTCCCCTTCCCCCAAGTGTGCAAGGTATTGTGACTTGAGCCTTTACCTAAGGTATTAACTCGGTGATGATAACTTGCGAGATTACTTATTGATCTAGTGGCTCTAAAACTACAATTTTATCATCCTACTGGTATCATTGCACAGCGATACGTTTACAGCCGCTTAGTACTTGATACTTATTTTCTACTTCTTTCAAAGTAACTCAATACTTTGAATTGGCAACTCTGCCCTGTATAAAGTAAAGAAAAAGAAAAAAGTACAAAACCACAGGACAGTCTATTGTTGGAGTACCACTGAGGCTCAAAAATAAGACTGCGCTTTTTTGTTAATTCAAAAGACCAAAGAAAATTTACCTGGATTTCATATGGAGTTTGATCCTTAAACAAATAAGGTTCATTTGTCAAGCAGACAATTTCTGCGATCTGTGGGTAACAACTCTTGAGACGTTTGCATAACTTTAACATTAGGAACTTTCTAAAAGACGAGATGATTCTCCCATCGCTCTTGTTGTATTAATTCTCAGCAATTTGATCAGACGGGCGACCAGCTCAATAAATTATAACGAAAGGGCCATAGTAAACCATAGTCGCTTGCACCCGTTTGATATTCTTCAAGCTTGTTAACATGACACGACTCTGTGTATATGTGTGTGTGTGTGTGTGTGAGAGAGAGAGAGAGAGAGAGAGAGAGAGAGAGAGAGAGAGTGTGTGTGTGTGTGTGTGTGTGTGTGTGTGTGTGCAAGTGTGACATAGCTGGTTTTCAAACATAGGTACTATCTATCTCACTGTCTCCGTCTCTCCTATGTCCCTAACATGGACTTAGTGGGCCTGTGACCGTTGGGAATAGAAGCTGTCAATGTTACCAAACGCTGGGATTGAACCAGGTGTCTTTCTAAACCAAATCACCACATGCAGTTTTTCCGAAAGATAAATTTCCAAAAATTCTTCTGCTCATATTCAAAGGAAAGCAGAGCGTTTCATTTTAGTGCCTGAGTCGTTCGTAAAATATTAGAAAGGATGCAGACCCGTGGGCCTGAAATTTTTACCTTTATGCTCAGAAACTTTATGTATACATTCTATAGATATCGAGAGATATGCGTTTCTCTGACAAAAGTTCAAAATACATGTAAACAAGTGTGATCAACGTCTTTATATCTTTTAACAGAGTTTATAGTAGAAAACTTGTCGATTTCTTAGTCACACGGCTTCATATTCTCTATCTTTTGATCTCAAACCAAATGATAAATGTTTCTCCATTCAATTAAGAGCGGTTTCACTGATATGAAGTACGCCTATACGATATAAAAAATGTTACCTAAGTATCTTGTTTTGCTTTCTGCATTATATAAATGGATTGGTTAACACGTAGGGTTACAATTGTTTACCAAAATTCTGATGTATTTAGTCTTGCTTACAAAACCTAGATTGATTTCATAAAAAATAGAACAAAACATAGACACAGGAGCAATTTAAATAATTTTTAAAGTAAAGGTATCATAACTATCGTAACGATACAATGTATATTGTGTGACATTTTGAAAGGCGTAACCACTCGTGTTCCAGGCAGTTGCGGGTTTAGGGTATAACGGACAGGGCGGTAGCACAGGGTCCCGCGCTTCCACCTCAGAAAACTTTTTAACATCAATTTCTCCTTTTCGAAAAGATTTTTCAGTAATTTGAGAAAGGATGAGGAATCACAAACAACCGCAAAAAATACCAGAATCCGATTTATCAAAAAAGTGAAAGCTCACAACAAAAAGAATCGGCTGTCTGTAGGATTTTGATCGCTGTACTTCATATAGAATTTATTCTACACGATAGGCACTGTGAAGGCGCTATATTATGTGAGCTATATTGGGTGAGGAGATATTAACAATAATACTTTTCTTTAATAAGACCCCAAGTTGGAAAGGTGCCCAGGGCCCCACACGTTGGAAGACCGCTCCTGGTTCCAGGATGTCACTGACCCGGACAATAATATTGGCTTCTTACTTTTTGCTGTTTGGGTCTTCATGCTTAAAATACGTGTGGCAAAATATTTTTGTGTCAGCAATCCTCACCGTCCCCCTTCGACAAATAATTTTCTTTTGTTAACACAATTTTTAAATCTTTCGTTTCTGTATATGTTGCAGATTATCTGTCGTCGTGCATTGACATCATTTCTGAAGAATCTGGTTACTACATTCTTGATCCAGATGGACTGGGCCCCACTTTGCTATATTGCGACCAGTCTTCTCATTATGGAGGGTGGAATATAGTGCAAAAGAAAACGGATCCTAAGAAAGTTTTTAAAAATAACTGGGAAATTTTCAAAAGAGGGTTCGGATTTGACCAAAATAATTACTGGGGTGGAAATGAATTTATACATAAACAATCATCACATGTTCCCACAACGCTAATTGTTGACGCTGTCGATGAGCAACTTTATGCCAGGTTTGCAAGATTTGAAAAATTTAAGTTTGCATCAGATAGTCAGAGGTACAAGCTGACTGCTGGCGACTATTTCGGATCGTTAAACTATTATGCGCTAGAATATCACAGTAACCGAGACTTTTCTACGGATGATTACAAACCCACCGGCACATGCGCTAGTAACCAGAATTATGGTTGGTGGTTTGGAAATTGCTATGGTGTTCTCTTAAACTCATACTTAACAAGGGATGGTAAATATTTCATGGCGTGGTCCTATCCTTGGATATACCTCACTCAAGCTGAAATGAAGCTCCGACCTCAAGGTATGTTTCTCACTGGTGTTATCTTATGTTACAATCAAAATTCTTTCGGAAAAAACCTGGAAAATAAAACTGGAGAAATATTCGACATTTTATTCAAAATTGTTGATGTGCAAAAAGGCTAAAAACATTTTCCCTTTTAATGTAGCTGGATATGCTGCATACATTTTATCAACAAAGTATGGCCATAAAATCGATTCTAAGAAAGCTCTGCTCAAAAAATTAGGCAAAAATTGTATTGGATTAAAATTGGGTTTTTAATACTTTGTTTATATAAGGTGCTATCAACTTGATAAACATTTCATTCATTTTGAGTGAAAAATAGTGGCCGAACAAACAAGCTCATAATCGTCAAGTGTAATTAAATCTATTTCTATTTCATTTAACTTGTATCTGAAGAATGAAGGAAAATCGGTTGCTCAAAGACTCTAGAGAGCTAAAAAGATCTTCTCAACACTATATGAACATGTGCATGCCTGTGCCCTATTAACACAGCTAGCGGACCCACGATGATTGGATAGACACGTTTCTGTAGCACCACATTTTGCTCCAAACCCTCCACCGGCAGACATAAGCATCCAGCTATACGTAATTTCCTGTCGGCTCCATATAAATAACTGTTAATATTTTGCTGTTTGGAGGTCCTTATTCATTTCAGATTTCTCTAAGTTTCGCCTCACTATATTCCTCAATGTTGCAGTTTTTGCCCATGAAGACGTGAAAGCAAGACTAATCTGTGTTATGGAACTAAATCTGACTCTATAAGTAGTAATCTACTTCATAAATAAGATGCCTTAACTCATGAAGATATTGATGGATTAATCATGCCATGGTAGAAAAGGTGCCCTGTGATGCAGATCAAATTATAATTTTTGATAAGGCAAATGGAGAACAAGTATCCACCGGTCAAAACCTCGAAAATTTCGTCGTTGGTCCCTTTCTCCTTCTTCATCAGAAATAAATTTTATCATTTTACACATTTCACATACAATGACTTACAGGAGCCCCATCGCTTTCCTGCAATACGTCCCCCGTAAACAACAAATGGATGATAATCTCATCTCTTTGATTGAGTTGTCCTACACAATAGAACGACCAGAAAAATAACAGGTACGATTTGGTACTGCAGTAAAATGAAGGATAACAGCAACATGATTTTCAGATTAAACACTATCAAGGAATAAATGGCTACTAATGTACATAATGTAAAAATACTACGAGTTTCATACAGCAAATGTTTGTTATGATCATTCTAGAATATTGCTATCGAAAAGCTGAGACTACTTGTAAAATCAGCAGTTATGGTACCGATAGAATTTTTAAAGATAAAGATAAAGTAAGAGGCAGAAGAAGCCGTCTGCTAAGTGTAGGTGGCTCATATTCAAAGGCCAATTAGAGGTCCGAGTACCTGTCCTCCGCTCACTCTTCCAAGCTGTACGATTTGTACGTAATACCGTGGAGTGGCAGCCAAAAAAGCTTTTACCAACAGCAGATATCAAACATGTGGTAAATGTCTATTGTAAACGTCTTTGAATATGACTGGCGTTGAAGGAGTGTTACATAATTGCTGCATACTTTGACATTATTTGAAATGTCACGAAGTATAGAAAACATTTTTGTACTGAATATCTTTTTTCCTCTGTCACTCCTCAGACTACAAAATCGTCCGAATTGAAATTGAAAGGGAAGCAATAAAAGTAATACCCAGCTATGTTTTTGAAGACGCCAATCTGAACCAACACTGTCAGATTAGTGTTTGTGTAACTGAATGACTTACGGAAGAGGCCCAATGAAAAGACAAAGTATCTTTGTCTATAAAGCAACAGGGGCTGTTGGCTTTGATCTGGACGGATTCCTAAACGGATAGGTGAAAAGCAGACCTGTTTTTACCTAGCATACGGAAATGTGTACATTTTTGCATAGTCTGGGTTTTCAAGCAAGTGCTGCCCTTTGAGAGAGTCACATTGCTTAGCAGTGTTTTCGGTTTTTGAAACCCAAGGTAGTTGCTTCCTTGTAGCTGCTGATGCTTGGTGAATTGTGGTGAATACAGGAAGGAATAGTCTACTTAATTCTGTGAACTAACCTTATAGTCGTCCGACCGACATAGCCTGCCTCACACTGGGAAGAAATTGACACTGCAATTTACGTAAACCACACGTCCATTTCAATTTCAATTCTGAAGATTTTGTACTATGAGGAATGTCAAAGGAAGACTGCTTCAGTACAAAAACGTTCTCGCTACTTCGTGTACTTTTACTGTTCTGTACCATCAACAAAGTTTTCGAATTTAAACTTTCCGGGTTACCATTGTTTAAATCGTGAAAATAGTTAAAGGTCTTCTCCAAATTAAAAATGGTGCATCAGTCTGCAACTTTAACAGAGATACCAAGACATATGACAAAGGAATGGCACATTGACTAACCTGCACCTGCTTTCTGTTCTGCAGATACAACTTACCGTAAGTGTCATTCTTCATATATGGTGACTCATTAATACAAAATGTAAACAAGTCGAATACAATATAAAATATTATGAAGTACGCCCAACATCTTTAATACCACAGTCCTTGTTGAAGCATTGCTATCAGCATAGAAAACTACAAACGATTGCAAAATGTTGAATCTAGCATTAACTCACCAAATAAGGCGTAGGAAAAGTGTGACGTCACGAATTTGAAAATGTTTGAATTATGGGATAACAACACTCTTTTCATGTCGCCCTATTAAAAAGAACGTCAATTGCCATTATTGAGAGTGTTTCCCTTTTCCAACACAGAGATATCAGCTTTCAAAGTTTTAAATCTCTCTAACAAAATTTTATTATTTGATGCTGATTCCTAACGTAAAGAACCAAGAAATATCAACAGAATTTTGACCAGAGAATTTTGAAAATTTAAACGTCACTAGTTTAAACACTATATACACTATAGGTCTGATATTTTGCGAAACAGTCTATTTCAGGGTTGCCTTTAGATATCTGGAGTCAAATTCTACTATTTCTAAAACGTTTGAATTTTGTTGTCATCTTTTTCTCTCCGCCTTGTTGCGTATATCACGAGTGGCACGAGTGCGTATATCTTTTCTATCTGCTGCTCATATGTCCCAGCTCCAAATTGTAAAGTTAGCTATAAGATTATTTGTATAATTCTTACTATTGGTTACTTTTCAAAACAGATACATCCCCAATTTTAATTGGGTCTTCTATACATCTACTCAAGTTTCTCTGATTGAGTAACAGCTTTTCTCTAATCCCCTTCCATTTGAGGTAATCGTTATCTATGCATCCTCATGCCCGTTCTTCCCATCCTCCTTTCCCCAGGATTAGTATCTTCCTGACATGTTTTGTGATGTGGTCAGTCGGATGAATCATGCTGTGTCCCAACCGCCCTAGTCTGTTTCTCTGAGAGACATCTGCGATGCTTCTACCTACAGGGACGTAATAACCAGGGGGACTGGGGCACGTGCCCCCCAAAAGTTTGCAATACATTCAGCAAAAACTGCCCTTATATGCACTTTCAGTCCAACATGTAGTAAAGTGTTCTGAAAAAGTACCCTTTGACTGTTGTGCCCCCCCCCCTCCCCATTGTTTGAGGTGCTCCATATGTCCCTGTCTACCTACATACTTACTATTGTGAGTATTACATATTAAAATATTTTATCCCATTTTTTTAATTAGTGTTCGGAGACTTGTATTCCAGTGTCTTCGATATCGGCCACTCTGCTTTCATATCCACTGATAAACTGCATGGTCTCATGGTAACAGCACGTTTATGGAAAAACCGCCTCCTAATAAATTTCATGAAGAACGAAAGACGCTGTTTTACCACATTTAAAGACCCACCTAACACTTGGACTCATTATCGGGTTGTCTATTACAGAAATAGAATACAATTGTTCATCAATGGAAAGGTACTTGATTCTAAATATGAATGCGTAGAGGAATTTGCTGACATGTACGCTGACTTCAACAGCCCCAAAATAACTATTGGTAGTAACGCACAAACGAGTGAAATTTCATTATCTTTTGTCAGGATAACTTCTAGCAAACGGAACTCAGGTTGGTTATGTTTATTTCGGTTTAAGACAGTAGTTCTCCACAGTATGAATATGCTCCCCCCACCAGCCACCCCCTCTTGTAAAAAGTGCTAGATATTACTAGCAATAGTTCTTCTAGACTTTTAATGTCATATTTTTTAACGTATTTCTACTTGAAACCCATGCTCAACAATTTTCAGTGAGAATTTTATTGGCCATCATCATTATCTGTGTCCTCACCTTCATTTTAGTGCTGTGCAGTCATAACAGGGACCTAAATATATATTTTTTACGTTTCGGAAGATGCATGACGTTGCTTTTGTGAATGACAATATGTGGTCCCTGAGGTTTATTTCTGATTCATTATTTTATTATTTTATCCAGATGTACTTTGGATTTGAAATTTTTTTGCCTACAAGTATAAAGTAATTTGCCATTATAGAACTCACACATTTTGAAAAATGTTCCATTGTTTCTCATCAACTACATTTGCTTTGATATTTATCACCCGCTAATAAAGATATGCTTACACAGACTTGTTCATAATGCCAATTGTAGATCATAATAACAGCTAAGCCTTCCGAAATGGGCTACATGATATATTATCAAAGAATGAAATGTTCTGTTATTTTTACGATTTTACGAACCGAAAAGGCAACTCCTTTTCAAAACACTTCGTTTGTCAGAATAATACAAATTCATTTGTCTCTGGACATTTTATTAAAGTGTTGTTGTTTTCTATGTCTAAACTACGGAGTCTGGAAAAATGCCTGTGATGATTTGCACAACATAGAAACAAGAATCGTCATCGGCATTTCGAATTTAGATATAACATACGAAAAAACACTATTGGGGTACAGTTGACCTCCATAAGGATCCGAGAGATTAATGAACCCTATAAAGACTTTGGAGGTGGCTAGAGCCTATGCCACTACGTTATCGTAGTGTCTCCTAAACGACTTGCCCAATCTCTTTTGAAACTATATGACTTTTTTCTATTTATTTAGGAGCATTTGCAGATAAAAATTCAAAAATTTGATGATGATAATGACGTCATTATCACCCTGTACGAAGAGTCAACAACAAAAGGAACGATATGTCTAGGGATAGAAACATTTTGAATATACCTGGGTTGTTATTTTTGGTGGACGTGTTGGTTGGGTTTTTTTTCAGAATCAGCTTAACTCCAAATTAATATAGCATCTTGCAGTAAACTTTATTTGTAATATTGCTTTGAACCTAAAAATGTTAAGTTAATTATAAGTTTTCTCGTAATTGCTATTCCAGTGATATGCTTGGAACGCTGTATAGGTACTTGTTCACTTGCGGCTTTTGTATAACGTGAATATATGTTTAAAAACAGACCAATTTTTATTTAGCTAAATCATGAATTAAGATACTTTCCAAGTTTATACCTACACAGCAAATATCTACATAGTTATAAGAACGGCTGTGGTGTAGTGGATCAGTTCCTTGCCTTCAGTTACTAGGGTCAGGGTTCAAATCCCCGAGGGGCCGTTGGTGACGTCAGGAAGGGCATCCGGTATTAAAGTGCTCTATGCTCCAGTAACAAGTTCTTTGTACATAGATGCCACATTAGCCCCTATGAAGGGGAGTACACGGTGTAAAAACCGCATCATCATCATCACCATCATCATCATATTAACATTGATATAAGCGCAGGCCTGATAGGAGTACGAAGTCATAACACTCTCAAAATAACCCACTTTGGATAGATTAAACATTACACGTTTCTTTAAATTCTCAATTTTCGTTCAATACACCCTTTCTCCCGACAAAAATTCGCCTTTAATCCTTGAGGTACATCCATACTCTGGAGACCGTTGATTTTTAGCAGAGGAAGGTAAATTGATATTAGCAAAAGAAACCCGTCATATCATAGCTCTGTTTTCACCACGGTTTACCTGATGCTATTTAGTCAGATTGGGTTTTTCCCAAACTTTGTCACTCGAACGCCTCCATCATTGATTTTCTACAGGTATCGATGTCACCTGATGAGTCACATTTTACATTGATTTTGACTTTAACTTCTTCATTTGCGAACTGAATTAAAATAAAAAAATTAAATACTTAATTTAGGTTTGAAGCTTGAAAGTCACAAATCTGTTATTTGTGTTATAAGATAACATGCATACTATCAGCGAAGAGACAATTATCAAAGTTGGAGAGTTACGAGACATGCCATTGCTTGAACAAACAAAATCGTTTTAATGGCCCTTTATTCTCACTTTTTACTTAATTGGAGATGGTCCTACATATTTACTAGGCCTTGTAATTTCTTGTCTATATAGATTTGTTTTGCGATTTTAACAATGGGATTTGTCCTTGGCTGCCATTAAATGGATATGCATGGACTATATGGAGAGGACCGTCACCAACAGAAGGGACAGGACCTGAAAAGGACAGGTCAACATTACTTGGAGATATTGGAGGTGTTATTCTTATGAGATTATGTTTTTAGCAGAGTAAATATGTGTTGTTGTGCTATAATAAGTTTTTAATTAAATTGCGGAGCCATATGTGTTACATGTTCAAACCCTTACCAATTGATGGGGCTGGGGTCGCTTTAGCTTCCCAGTGAAGTGCGATCGGAAAGTGCTTTTACGCCTCAGTTAATCAAATGCAGTCTGTAGCCGTGAAAAACTAGTGATTTAATGAAGTCATATTCCATTTTGATCGTTTTAAGGGACAATAATCCAAGTTTCCAACAATTGGTATAGGAACGTTGAGACTTGCCGTTGCCTCTTGTCAGCCCCGATAATTGTACTCGTGGTATCTTTATCCCAAAAACCTTAGTAAACAATGAAATGGAAGCTATTTCTCTCAAGGGCAGGGACTGGGACTTGAATTATTTCTGTATACTTGTTTCAGGTTTGCGTTAATGTCCATCATTTTTAGCCTGGTGAGCAGGATGAAGTCGAGGGTCCATTTGTAATGATTTTGTCACATTGTACCACCTGCGTAAGTTTTTTGCAAGGGGTTTTTTCCATGCAACGTATGACATGAGGATATCGTGTTGCGTAATTTTTTTGCATGTGGCTAGGATCAAGTGGATGAAATTCAAAAGGAAGCAAACAGCCACAGTTGCACACAACAGTTTGATTTTCTCTCTCAGATGGTGTTCCTATCTAACTAAGCTTGTAACTTTCTGCCTAGGATTTTGTTTGAAAGGAAAGGAAGATACAACAAAAGGATGTTTATACGTTTACTGGAAGCCCGACTTAGATAGTAGGAATGTCTATATCTTGTTGCATCTGTGGGACGTCGGTTAATTTTAATATGTACCATTAGGCCTACTGCAAAATGTGACTGCTATCATCGGAAAAAGTAGTTTTCAGACTTATGACACACGTTTTAATATATAAATATCTTGATATATAGGTAAAAGGATAATATCGTTGGTTACATCTCAATGTCCTACTAAAAACGTAAAAGATGCGGAGTCTTCTAAGCAGACATATTCAGAAAGGAGGGTATATATTATATGTTGTCTCCCTGCTTGTCACTGTAGCAAAATGATCAATGCGTCTTCTCCGCTCCTTGAATTCATTAATTATTTTAAAATAGAGGCTGAAAGAGCACCTTGTAACCTAAAAGAAGCTTTTAGCATAAAGGAAACCAGGATTTAATAGCATTTATACTTTCTTATATTATTTTCGATAGGGCCCTTGTTGAACAGCTTTCATTTGCTGACAAGCTTACCCTGTATATAAAAAAATATTGTAACCATTATTATTATAGTTATTATTATTATCATGTAAGCTACATATCATAAATAGCAACGGGTATACCTTTTGTAGGAAGTATGCTGCTTTGTAATCGTATTAAGGAATATATCTATTGAAGAAGTTTTAAAAAATTGGTAGTAGTAGTAGTAGTTGTAGTAGTAGTAGTAGTAGTAGTAGTAGTAGTAGTAGTAGTAGTAGTAGTAGTAGTAGT
>JAAAKL020013436.1:0-12470 GCA_010016065.2 Carybdea cf. marsupialis auct. non (Linnaeus, 1758)
GATATGGAAAGCACTTAAACACACTCAAGTAATTTTTAACCACGGCAATCGACCCTAGTAGTAGTACCGATGTCCCATCGTACAAATCGAAATTTTGATGAATCAAAACATTACATTTTCAATCTAAAACTTACCGATGAAATGATAAATTTGACTTCCCAGTAAGTTTTCCCTTCTTCCCTCTCTTATTAGGGCAGTTAAAAGCAACACAGTGGTCTGGCATTGCGATAAAACGATATTCTACTAAGTCACTTGTCAAACGACACCGCTCTCTGTTTACAAACGTTTACATCGTTTCCCGCGCTTTTGGGCTGTCTCAGGTAGCCATTTTGAATTTCGTTTTTGGTCACGTCGAAATTGTCTATTCAGCAGTCTAGCGAATAAAATGTCATTGGGTGGAGTTTAAGTATAGACCCCTTACGTTGACGTCACATCTGGTTGACAACGGTCGCTAAGGAGAGCTGCTGGAGGACCACACAAACAACGATCGCTGTGGCTTCCGCAGGTAATGTAAGACTTCTACCTCTACTTCGAAAGGCAAAAGACCCGTAAAACGGAGATTTTTACTTGGATATTTTAACTGCCTAGCCGCTGTGTCTCAAAAACGTTATGAGGCGAAATCAAAGCATATATCTGGTGAGAATCCATACGAGAGTAGTGAGGATCCATACGAGAGTAGTCAGGATCCATACGAGAGTAGTGAGGATCCATACGACAGTAGTGAGGATCCATACGACAGTAGTGAGGATCCATACGACAGTAGTGAGGATCCATACGAGAGTAGTGAGGATCCATACGAGAGTAGTGAGGACGGATGGAAAGACGATGTCGGCCCTCGGGAATCTACATTCACGTTTGAATGTACCTTCTTAAATGTGGCCGGCACAGTACTTTACATACATACATCAATCGATATGTCTTGATATGTATATTAAGAATGTGAAAGTTCTGGTCTTCTTGGCACAATTTTGGAAAGTGCCCTCGAAAAAGGATGATCGTAGTGAAAAATAAGTGTTTCTTCGCGACGGATTTTTCACGGTTTCACAGTCTTCTTACATATGAATTTCGTCGTAAAGGGATTCAATAGCTTGCTATTGGGATTCACATGCACATCATTGGTGAGCAAATGTTTTGCTGTTTGCTTTGCCCTTTAAATGGACGAATTTCTGTGATTGACATCTACCGGTGGTGGCTAGTGTCCCTATTTACCTCCCAGAAAAATACATATATTTCAAATATTACTTCCTATTCTTAATATACTTATCAAGACCTATCGATTGATGTATAGAAGTATAGATTATGCATGTAATGTACTGTGACGGCTATACTTAAAGTACGCCGAGCTTGATACTGTCTCTTGCAATGCCTCTAACGGCAGGTAAAAGAAAGAAACGAACACCATGATCTCTGGTAGATCCAAATACACCACAAAACTTTATCATGATGAAACAAATTCCACTTTCAAAAGTTGAAGTACGTGATACCGTTAACCTTTCACAGTCAAAACGTTCTGGCGGCAAGAGAAGTTATCCTCCAGGAGGAAATAGCACATGGTGCGTGAGGTCATGCGCAAAGGCCTGCACAGTACTCTACACTTGTAATCTATGCACTAAGTGGCGGCGCCTGAACATTTTTGCTGGTGGGGCACACCCAAAAAATAACGTCAAAATTGCGAGATATATATCACGAAATCTTATTGATAACACTGTCTCCCATAACCCTCTTCAACTTCTTTCATGTTAGTGCCGTAATTATTTTGAAAGACAACCCGAGAAAAAGATTAGCCAAAAATAAACACATATAAGCATGTAAAACTGACGAAAAACTCTACAAAATATAGATATCGCATGACAATTGTGACAAAATCAGATGAACTATTTCTCGTTAACTATTCCAATGTCCATGGTAGACCTACGGCTGCAATAGAGAAACAATTTGTATGGACAAACTTGTGTGCATACTCTGAAAATATTTTACTACACTAATCTCAACCAGTAAAGAATGAACAATAAACAAATTGTTGTAGAGAAGAGAGGATTTGAAAATACCAAGTTTGAAGGGATACTAGAGAAAAGTGAAAATGCCACCACCAGGATTCGAACGCGGGACTAGAGAGAAGGGAACTATGTTATCACCGGGTCACCATAGCTTAGTTGGTAGAGCAGCATGTCGCGAATGCCGATTTTTAGCCACTTCTTCGTTATGACGCTGAATGATAAGCGATGACTTTAACTCAGTGATGAAAATATATCCGGGTTGACGAGTATCTTAAGTTTAAGTAGATTGTTAGTATGAATCAAGGATAATTCGTGCTTTGTACTTCGCTGCGAGGGCTGCTTCATACTCTAAGGCAATTTTCAGTCGAATATGACTCTCCCCCAAACAAGAGACTAGAAAACAAAAATTGACTTTTGCCATTTTGACAAAAATTGCTCACACTGATCGTTAGCTTATTCTTTTATCCACTCAAGAGGCAGCATTGAAGGGATTTTTACCGTTGATTTCGTTTCCTTTGCGATAGGAACGTCCTTCGGATGATGAGGCCTTTTAAATTTAAGTTTTTCTTTAAGATTGAAGGGATACTCTAACATAGCGCAGCGGCACGGATTTCAACAAATGAGCAAGTCCAGACTACTTTACTTTGGTACAAGTCAAGGAGCACGCAGTAAGCTGCCCCATCTGATGATCACATAGCAAGGATAGAATTCAGATGGGCATATTTAGTCAGTTCATCAGTTCAGAAGGACTTGCCCAACTTTTTGCTCTTGTGAAGAGCTTGTAAAGACATGAGAGCTGAGAGCGGCATAATAATACACAAAGCAGTGAAATAGACACTATCAGACCCATTAGCAAGTCTAGCTGAATTCACCTTGGCACAAGTCAAGGGGCACTACGCAAAGTGCCCCGCCACCTGAATAGAATACTGCCACGACAAAGAAATTGCTAACATGCAGGGAGAGAACACCATTGGTGTGATCTAGTCAGGTGATCGATTAGAGTGGGGCTGGCCCCACCTCGAAGCCTCGCTAAGAAGGTTTAAAGAGGGATCTCTTTGCCTTGCATCAGCAGTTGGAAAACAAAAGAGTGGATGCTCTGTTGACTCACAACTATTGTTTTGCTTGAAAGACTAAGAAAGATCAAGAATGAATACGGATTTGAGGATGTGCAAATGCAAGCAACGTCTTTTTCCAAGGGGATTTAATTATATCATATACGGTTAGTGGCATGGTTGGCAACATTTCAATGTGATAGATTGCTAAGTTTGAACGGTTTTGAAAATTTCTGGTGGGGCATTGCCCCACTTGCCCCATTGGACGTGCCGTCCCTGCATCAATCCATAGGTATTGATGAGTAGACTAAGAATATGAATCAAGGTCTACAAAAATATGCAATTTTCGAGGAAGTTAAAAGGAAGTTATCCACCGGTAAACATTAACCACTTAGAATTCTGCGACTTGAAGGCGAAACAAAACTGAAAACATTTACTTGTCAACAGTGTGCATATCACGTCAAGTCTGGGAACTGTTCCTGCTGATCGTGGTGAATTTTTGTGGGTTTTTGAGCAGGGATAGCGCAACAAAATTTACGGGGAGGGGGGGACAGGATTGTCTGAAAATGTTTGAGTGGAGAAGAAAATTTCTACAGCAAACAGCAATTTCTAAGTGATGAGCATCATATCAATAAACATGACAAATTAAAATCGATGGAAATTTAACTTTCTGCGCTTGTTTTTGCTCGTTAATATGTATGTAACATTGCAAAGATTCAAAGAATCAGTTAACTCATTATTTGAGGGCAAATGTGCCGAGGAGTTAAATCTTGAAGGTAACATTTTTGAATGCATCCATGTTTTGATCCGTGGTGCAAGCGAAAAGGATGGTTCAGTAGTGGCTGTGGTGCCTGGTTTCACCAAAAGTAGTTTACAAATCTTTGTTATATTGGGAATTATTGATTGTTGCTGTTATAGCCCCTTCAAAATGAGCTGTAATGAAGCAAAGTGACTTTTCATCCTTGAAAATAGCTCGAAGGGTATCGTATCCCATCATCAACTGACCAAGATCGACCTTCGTAGAATAATATAAAGTAAAGAGTGATCAATATTTTCTGCTTTAAATTAAATATGATCGTGAAGAATTGAATAGCCTGGTTGCGTGATACCAAAAACTGTTCACAGGAGAACAACCCCACCCACTTACGTTAATTAAAATTTACAGTAATTATGCTTTGAGTTTGCAGTGTGAGCACACTTAACATTTACGAGCAAAAATGCAGTTAAGGGCTGGTTTACATAATACTTGGCCCATTCGTCGCAAAACTAGCAAGAAGGATGTATGTTACAAGATTCATAACAAAAAGCATCATGATGAAAAAACCTTACTGATTAAAAAACGTAATCTACCCAGACCACGCAGTTTCATTATGCCTGTCGCGACGGATATTTTTGCAATTTTAAAGCCTTCCGGTACATCAATATAGTTGCAAAGGGATCGAGCAGCTTGAAATTGGGAATTAAATGGACACCTGTATTAAGTATATGTTTCCACTACTGTTTTCGCCTTTAAATCGCAAAAATTTCCGTGGCTGCTGTTTGCCAGTGGTGGGTAGTACCCCTAGTTACTCCCCGCAAATTGCATATTCTTCAAATGCTAATTCATAGTCATAATTTATTCATCGAGAGCTATCGATCAATGTATATATCATGTATATTGGAGTACTGTCCTGGCTGCACCTGAACTCCGCAAACCAACGCTTACACTTCTTACGCTGGGTTCTTGGCTTCGGGAATGGCACAAATGTAACGTCCTGCATAAATACCTTGTGGTTACAACGAGAGTCACTCCTGCAGGTCCACCAACATTAATGTTTCTGGACCGTGACCATCAAACCAAGTAATAAAGTACGAATTTTGAAGACCAACGAGTTCACAGCCTGCTATTCTCCTTAGGAACGTACAGCGAGATCTTTAATGTTTGCCCGGTTCTCGTGGCAGGCCACGACGTCACAGATTATATTTAGCAATAGGTCGCAAATATTAGCAAGTGCCACTATTCAACACGGGCATTGGCCCAACCCTCGAAACTGCAATCTATTGGCCAGTTCTCTAGGGCATCCTAAGTATTCCAAGAACGATTTTGACAAACTGTAGTTCCGTTTCCGTCTTGCAAACTGCAAAGAATGTAACAATGTGCTTCAGCTGATAAAAACAGTTAAACAAATATAGCAGTTCATTTGACAAAATATAGGGTATCATCAAGGAATCAGGATATAAAACGATACGTCGTGAATGGATACTAGGGGGGGGAGGAGTAGCATCTGGGGCCGAAGCATCCCTGTGTTAACATACTTTCTATTTCTCTAGTACCTTTGAAGTCGCTTTGGTTTTGAAGATTTGAACCTCGTTTCGATTGAGAGGCTCCTTACAAGAACAAAAATTAATATTGCTCACTATTAGCCCGCAACAGTGACAAGTGTTGAAAAAGTGATAAATAAATATCTTTACAAAACACTTGATGGAGCATCTTCCGCCTCAGAGCGAGGTCAGTCGTTGAACGCCATTTAAGTCCCCATCAATCAAAGCTTATAATAAACATGGCGGATCTTCCCGCGCTATTTTAGTTAATGGGGACTAGTATACTAGGGGGGGAGCAGCATCTGGGGTCGATGCATCTCTGTTTTCTCAAGTCTGCACATTGAGCAATTAGGGAAGCAGATTTGCATGGTCTTCATCTGCTGTATGTTTATCAGAAGGAAAACACTTCCGACGGCTTTCAATGAATACGCGCGTTTTCTAATCTATTATTAGAAGAGACACTAGTGAAAAGTGAAAATGTCACCACCGGGATTCGATATATATGTAATCTACTATTCATACTTAAGGTTTTCTTACTGAAGGTAGCATCAAGGCAATTCTGGCCCCAAGTTGTGATATAAACTGTCTACGCGTCTGATATTCCAATACTGACGCCCTGTAGAAGATTCCATGACGTAATAGAAGGCTACGGTACTAAGGAATGCATAGTACACACATTTATGGTAGTAACCTGCTAAGTACTTCTTAACATCCCCGAAAGCAAACAAGATATGGAAACAAAACAGAATCAGACTGTTAATTCCTTGTATGTACAGACAACAACGCTTTACATGTAGGAACGGCCTCGCCGACGCACTGGCCCAACAACCCCCATAGTGTATCTGACGTTTTGGGCCGAGTCCTTTACCTCGGTATTTATATTATTTGATACAGAAATTTATGGCTAATCATAGCATATTCTCATTGCCTTTTATACATATTTATTAAGCCATGTTGAAACGGAATTGCACAAGGTATTGATGGTTGTACCTTGTTTAATACCGTGTATGCTTATACCTGTATAATCTTATTAATGAATAGAATCGTAGAATCACAAAATGCCGGCAATAGGCCCTGAGTTTTTATACGTACCAAATTTTCGTTGATATATTTTTCAAACTGGGGGTATCTGAAATTGGCGCTAAAAATTAACAATGTGAAGAAGACGATGGTCCCGCAGAGGTAGGCAACAAGTATGCTGCTCGTTCAGGGGGTACTATTCATCTCCCCTGTTAAACGATGACCACCTCCCGCAGCATTGCGGGCATTAACGATACATGTTTTGTCAAGGGTGACCGACACACATAACTCGTTCCTTGGGTCTATTAATCTATATGCAAAAAAAAAAAATACATTTCGGTAACGTTTTTACGTTTTGCATCCCACTTTCATCAACTGTTTCACGACACAAATCTTTTAAATGTGTCAACTTGTTGATAGCCTCGTCAGTAATAGAAATTAGGTTTATACGTGGGGAATCCCTATCCCAAACGACCTTTCAGTTTCTGAGCAGAGGCAACAGCATATCCAAGTGACTTCGATTCGGAACTACCTATAACGAAGTTTTACAGTATGTAACTCGATTCACGAAACATCATTTTGCCGCCTTGCGTGCATTATGTAATAGTTGCTAGCATGAGCAGGGTAGGTAAGCTGGCAAGAAAGGCATCGACATGAAACAATAAACGTGTGAGTAGCATGTTGTACCCATAATAACGTCTACCAAAAGAAGAAAAACTTACATTAATAGCAAAACTTGACCTACCTTGCCGTCTCTTCCTTTTTTCTTCATCTGTGCACAAAACATAGAACATGGTTAATCAGTTAAAGAAAAACGCCTCATTTTAAATTACTGTAATACTTTGAATAAACGCCCGGGGCGTTTACAAAATTTGAAGGTAAAGATGGTGGGGGGTTTAGTTGAGGGAGCATATAAAAGAAGGGGCTTTTATTTCAAAAAGTAGAAAATCGTAAAGAAGCAAATAATCAATCACGGGTTGATAGATAAATTAGCATAAATATATCTTTATCACTTTCCGATTAATCAACTCTACATTCATAAAATTGCGATTCTCAAGGTATGATTGTTGGTGATTAAGAAGTTCACTGAGTAAAAAGACCAAAGTAAAAGTCAAATAAGCAACTCTGATAGTAACAATATGTGGCAGTCGGCAACGAACAAAGTTCTGTGCAAAATCAAACAACGGGTTACGATAACACTGGAGCCAATCAACATGACCAGGGCCGTTAAAGGACTTATTCAACCAGCAAGCTTTGAGCGCTTACCATTTGTACAGTCGCCATTTTTATGGGCCATGGAAGTCAACCATGCAAATTAACCACCGTTACCGAAATCTTCGATGATGCACAAAGAAACTGATTCACTTCAGGCGAGATAGATTAAGCGTAAATTCTTATTACCAATACGTTCTGTGTGAGTACCGATGCCTTCACAGAACTGCCTTCAAAATATCACATATTGTTAACGGCAGCTTTTCAATCGATCTGATAGGCTTGATTGTTATTGGCCACACGCAAAACAAGAAAAAAATTTGAGACTTACAGTACGGATATATATTACTAGGCACCTTTTGAGCTTACAACAAGTGTTTACGCAAATCCTGGCTGCTTAGTACTGTTATCAAAGCTACCTGATGGCGATAAAACTTGCAGAGAAGGGTTTTGTTCATAATTGTGTATTTCCTCCAAAACCTGTTGACCACGTATCCCCTCGTTACTTTTCATCAAAATATTGGAATGTATTTGTGAATCTTAGTACGACTTTTTTAAAGATGAAATGTTGTCCAATATAAACTCCGAATCCATTAGATACATTTCACTCATCACTTCTACTTGATGAAGTACACTTAGTTATCACAGAGTGACGAGCCCAAGTCTCCTCTATGACAATCATGAACAACTGTCTACCTGTTATTCATAATGCAATTAAGATCAGAACGAAAGAAAGCAATTCTGGTAAAAATCTATCTTATGAAAAGTACAGGCCCAATAAAGTGTGTTCAGGCATCAATGAAATGTCACTGGTATCATCTTGTATGATCAACATACCAATACTTTGATTATTTAGAATCTAAATAAATTGCTGGCCGTACAGAAACTTAGTCTAGACTTGAAGAAACTCATCGTTTACAACTAATACGGTTCTTTTCCGAATGCTCTCCTCCTAACCACAGCATCATAATTATAACGAAAAAGGGAGGGTCGAAAAGGCGTAAACAACAAACGTGATTGGCCAAATACACCGACGGGAACACCAGAATCAACGAAAATAGATTGAGCAAGCACGCTCCAAGCATCATCTCATGGTTTTGGAAACTGTACATATCAACGTGTCCAAACCAGAATTTTGTCACCAAAAGGCCTTTCAAATTTATGTTTGGCGTTATCAAACGTTTCACATAACTTACACTTTTAGGTAATGACTCGAGAAATCATAAACTTTGGGAAACCCTAGCCTCTCCTTACTCGAATTCGCAACCCTCTTACTCTCTTCCGAATATACATACTAGTGCTTTTCATTCTTTATATTACATAGTCTATATGAAACACAGCTATTTATTGTAATTGGAAAATACGTTTTGCAAGATCTTCAGTAGGATCTTTTAGCATCTCTATTCATCGATCATTGCTAAATGTCACAGTTGTGCTTAGGATTTCTTTTCACTTTCAAGTCCACGAAACTCATTCTCTCCTTTAAATCCATCCTCAGGTCAGTTTCAATTGTAAAACAAAATTGAAGATTTCGTCTCTCGCTGTTCTCAAGGCACGGGATGTGATACGCAGGGTGGGTAGGTTGCAAATAGGAGAATACTCCCAAAAACAGGGAATGCTTTTCATCAAGTACTGATCATAAAACACATGCAATATTCAAAACGCGACGTAAGTAGTATTGTATCAATAAGAACATGAAAAATTAAAATAAATCAATTTTCTTACCACTGGGTTCTTTTTCCTTCTTGTGTTCCTTTACCACCTCGTCTATGTAATTAAATACAAAAATGTTGTCTATGATAAAATCTAAATAAATATTAGCAAATGACCTAAACTGGGTTGACTTTTGAAGGAAACTGGCATTCGTGAAGTGGAGAGAGCGGTAGGGGAGGGGTAAGAATTCACCAAAACGTATCCCAGAAAATACACTTGTAAGCGATGATTCGAGCATAATAACGTGTTGGAAAACCTAGCCTCTCCTAACTCTCCTACAATCTTCCAAATACACATGCTATCACTTGGAACTGTTACTTCATCAAAGATAAATAACTACTATCTTTTTGTACATCTCTTTACGTTGTAGGTTTCTGCTTAACTTACATAGGCGCCGACTAAGTGGGGGCCTTGGGGCGGTAGCCCTCCTGAGAAATGCTACGTGGGGCTTAGTCCCCTATTAAAAATCATCCTCTTTGTTTTAGGCAAACTGCTCTTCTTGTTTTCAACTTGTTATACGTTATATAGTAGGTATGTCACTTTCATCAATTGTCATGAGTGATATCCTACTTTTCACACTTCTATGTCAATTATTTGTCAAGCACAGAAACAGAAGTCTTCGCTCACACAAAACAATAATAAGTTGCTGTCAAAGTCAGGAAACTGCACCAGCACCGACAGAAAAAGAAGTTGGAAACAAAAACATATATTTTCAAATATAATTTAAATGAACGCATTTCGAGATTTCACTGAGCATCAAATTAAGCCTTTCTATTAGTGTACGATGGATAAATTTCTAATACGAAGAGATAAAGGGAAGGAAGGATGTGCCAGATTTGATAAAATTTTCATGTTTGAGCCCCCCATCCCACCCCCGGAAAATTAAAACTCCTCGGCGCCTATGCTCCATTTTATAACTATATATGGCAGTGACGTCGCCAAAGTCCTAGGAAACAATCTCGCAGACATGATATTTTCAGCCGACAAGGAAGATCCTGAAAAATCTGGGACACTCTGACACGATATACTTGTGGCGCAACGTATTACGAAAATTACATTGTTTCAGCGAGGAAATGAAACCAATACCCAACTGTATTTTAAGACTAGCCAATAGGAACTCTGACTGCCAGATTGGTGTTGCTTTTACAAATCAGTGTCCGTGGAACTGAGTGATTAACCGAAAATGGGCAATGGAAAGACAAATTCTTTTCGTCTACAAAGCAACTGGTTTCTTGCTTTCATGTGGGCGGATCCTAGAACGGCCAAGTGAAAACCAGAGGCAATTATTACTGCAACTAGAAAGTATACAGTGCAGAGTTTGATAACTTATGAGACTGTGACCCGATGGCTGAAAGTATGGATCTCAGTGGTACACCACCCTTGCGTAATTCCGGCAGAACCCTCAAAATCCCAGGTTTACAGCCACGTGGTTCAATGTAGTAAACGGTATCTTTTGAAATCGATTTCGCATGTTCGAAGTTCTTGAGATACCTCCTGGACTGATTTTCTCTTGACAAAGCTATTTTCACTGGGTCACATACTACACAACCAAAAGTCCTCGTGTTGTCATGAATTTCTTGCAATTTCGAAAAATAATCTAGTTCATTTATGTTATATTCCGTTTACTCGCTTTGCGAGTGTCGTGCGACTTACAACGAAACGTCAGCGTATACATAAATTAAGCTGCAGGCGCCAAAGCCAATCACTTCTAGATTCTGGTGCGGCAGTGCAAAATAACCTTAGCTACGCACAAGAAGCATGCTCTCCAAGAAAGTAGAGTCACCAAACAGTTGTCGATAAGTAACATGAAACTCCAAATATCTTAATCAACTCCACACTAACTTAAAATAATGACTAAATACGATGATCCATTAGAAATAAAACGTGTAATAAAGTGTACATCTTGTGCAGCATGGTACGGTAGAAAAACAATTGAGCATCCTGCTCTTAAACGAGAATCGAGATATCTGACTTGGAAATACTAAACCTATGAACTTAATAACACAAAACATAGCAATTTACGTAAAAGGCATCATTTGTAGTCTGAAACAATAGCCATTTACACTAACAATCGATAAACAATATCGGGCAAGTGTGATGCTCGCCGAGCAACGTAACATTATGTCAAGTGACAATTATAAATGTACCCAAGACAATATCAGAAAACAGCAATCTGTCTTCGGCCTCTACATAAGCAGTTTTGTTGCTTTTCCGTTTCCAACTTATGGCTGTGTTTAAGATTGTTACCTGGTCCAATCTATTTATATCAAAACCTGTACATTTTTACTTGAATATTTACAATTGCAAGATTGAATCACCTGGCCACCTGTTACTCCCATCCTTCCTTCATAACAATTACCACCCAAAAACGCTTCACTGCAAGAAGATCAACAACCAGGCATCCCTTCAGGGTCACCCGTATTCAGGATGGTTTGTGCTTTGGTTGTCAAATGTCTGAGAAGTCATCATTCGCCTAGGAAAGGCATTAGTGATAAACAACTAAAGTAAACTGTCCATTTGTTCAGGGAGATCCGTAGGGTGTCGTAGGATTCTACTCCATGTTGCTAAACATTCTTTACCCGATGGAGTACCTACTGATAGCACCAAAATTACTCACCTTTCAATTTCAGCTATGTCGTAGATAGAATACAGGGGCCACATGGAAATGCATTAGTAGAGCTGGTGGGGTATATAGTTGTCACAATCCATGAGTTATTCATCCCTATTAGGTTACTTATAAATATGTTCACAGAACTCTGCTATCACTATCTATGACAACTTGTAGACAATGACACCGAAATGATGTTCCATGTCAACACCACAGACTGATGTTTTACTTCATTCAGCTACAGATCAAATGAAACCAAATCAATGAATCTCTCTAGCAGCAACATCATTTTACAGCAATCATTTGTGGAACCAGTTATCTTCAACTGAAGATCTAACGTTTTCATACCTCTAATCAGTAATTCGCCTCAAACATCTACAGTTCTTTCACCTCTAGACTGCTGCATACCAACAGAAACTTCAAGGGAACACGTATAATGATAGAACGTTAAGACAGATGTACTTTCCTAGAATAGTTAGAGATGTACCTTCCTAGAATAGTTAGAGATGTACTTCCCTAGAATAGTTAGAGATGTACTTTCCTAGAATAGTTCAAGATGTACCTTCC
>JAAAKL020013437.1:0-12470 GCA_010016065.2 Carybdea cf. marsupialis auct. non (Linnaeus, 1758)
CAATACGAACATATTTATACACGAGGTCACGTGACATTATGACTAACTACAGAAACTAGTTACCAGGTTACTACACCCTTCTGATTAAATTCTGATGTAATATGCAAATGATGGCATAGGAATCCTTTTGTGCCAACAAATATATAAGAAAGTATCATTTAGCTTCACAGAATTATTGTAGGTTACTAGATAGACTACTAATAACGGACTTCCCTCAATAAATGCCACCCTCTAATATATGCTGCATCATGAAAAGGGGCATCTATTAGAAAACAGACATAAGTTCATATACTACAAGAACTAACCAAGTTTACATTGTGTGAGATGATACTTAATTGAAATGTTTCCATTTATCACACAATCCTTTTGTTATATTTTTTTAACCATTAGTTGTGTTATCTGATTAGTCATTTTGTAATAAATGCTGTCCCCTAATAAATGCCTCACCTAAAACTTGAATTATTTTATAAAGACCACCACATTTGTTAGAGGAAACACAGTAAGTATATAGTACTGTACTGAAGAGATTGTGATTGCCAAGATTATGAGCATCACTAGATGTGAAACCCTAGGTAACCAAAGCCATCTTTTTATCTTCTCCTTACTGTGCCACTTTTCTATGTATCAACCTGAACTCTTTTATATTTGCAACAATACTAATATTCTTTGCAGGTAAATACATCATGGAAATAAATATAATGATGACTAAGTATCACAAATACACATACTTCATTTTTTAATGACTCATCAAGTCTTCTTAAACCCTCTGTCTCCCCACCAGGAAATAGAGTTTCCTTTGATTCTTCAGGTGTAGCTATGTTCAGATCCTCCAGTGTAGGTACCTGGTACAGATCACTGTCTGTGTCAGCTGGGCAAGAACAGTCCTTAAAATCATTATGTGTTAATCTTGGTAATGGCTTTTCTGGGTGACCTAGTTTAGAGACTATAGTCAGCAGTCTTTTGTAAACTAATGGTGAATGGCCACTGTTTTCCTTCAATATCCTACAAAGCAGTAGTATGGTTGCACATGTTAGTCAAACATATGAAGGCTGATTATTATACACTTTGATTATTAATACGTTTTAGGAAAAGAAACTTATAGAAAGCATTTTCATCAATTTCCTTTTGTTCTTGTTAAGGGGATGCAGAGCACTGCTGAAAGACAATAACACAGAGCTATTTTATAACACATCTAATACTAAATTGCCTATCGTAGTTGAATCATAGATGGGAAACTCATTGCTAAATTTAACACAGCCAGACAATAAATAGAATGAGGCATCATCCTTAATCTGTAATAGTGGTCAACCAAGAAAATAACTATACATGTATATCATTACTATGCAATAATACATAGGCTACATTCTAATGAGAAATATGGTTACCAAAAGTGGCAAGTAGAGATACAAAACCTTAAAACCATTAATAGTGTAATAATTAAGTTGACAATCCAGGAAGTTGAACTTGAATTCTCACTACCATCAGCAACCTAATATGTTGTTCTTAGCTACTAGCTTCATTAGTGCCATTTTCCATCTACTAGGCAGGTGCACTAACAATCTTGAAATACATAGTTTAGCTCAGTAGATATGAAATTCATACCATGCTGACAGTGATCAAATGCAGGATCTCCCACACTCAAAACAGCAACTGAAAATCACTGCACTAAATAGTGCAACAGTTAAGTTGACAATCTGGGAAGTTGATCAAGAATCCTCACCACCACCAGCAACCTAATTTTTCCCATTTCACAAAAAGCTTTATCAGTGTCATTTCCCATATATAAGTACATAATAAATAGTATTTAAAATGGCTCTGATGAAGCTAATACTTGTGAAACAAAAAAGATAGGTTCCTGCTAGTGATGAAAATCTGAGATACATTGATCAACAGAGAAATATGTTTTGATTTAGTAAGTGGTCTAATGGATAAGTTCCTCACCTCCAGTTCAGGAGGGTCAGGGTTCAAATCCAGGAAGGGTTATTGGTGACTTCAGGAAGGGTATCCTGTCTATGCTCTATGCTTCAAACAAGTCCTGTGTACATGGCCACTGCCCTAACCCTTGCAAAGGGGAGTGTATTGTGTTAAAGTTACATGGTGCATACATATGCATAATTCACTACTATTTCTTATCTGCAGATCCCAGCAGTGAGACAATGATTGGAACTCTTCAGTGATTATCACGAATCATGACCGTATCTCTCAATGAAATCCACTGAAATAGCAATAACCAATTTCATGTAACTATAAAACTTACCTATCAAGGTCGTATAAACTGTGAGAGACCCTTTTAAGAACTGTTATATCTGCATCTTTGGCGAGTTGACAAACCATATCATCTCTTTCACGGGCTGGTGGCTCTGTTTCTATTTCAAATGAAAGCTGTGTTATTTTCCATTTCTTAAATAGCTTTGGGAAGGCTTCTTTTGGTGTCTCTTGAACAACATAGAGCCTGCATAGGTAAGAACCAACATTAAAATGGTTATGCGAGGAGTTCAAATAACAGCAGAGAGTGTAGATAGTGTGGCATACCTTTTGAAATACGCAAAACACATAACTCAATCTAAATAATCTTCTGTTCCCCTACATTTGAAAATTTGGTTGCACAAAGCCCATTAAGCAATTTAAGCTGATATTTGATTATTTACAACCGAAATATAAAAGCCTAAAATACATAGGGTACAAGGTGATCAAAATTCGGAATCTTCCTTCAATCAAATTTTGGGAAAAAAAACAATTAGAAAAGTATAAGTGAATGTTCATGCTAAACCTGAAATTACTCTTACCAAGTTGCAAGAAAATAAGCAAGCTGCTCGTTGACATATAGTCGACGTTGGAATAAAACCGTATTTCAGTTGAAAACGTCTAGCACATCTATACAGTACTAAGCGGTAATAAAAAAATTAAATAAAGATAGGCTACCTCGAGTTAAATTTTTTTAGGCTGTCATCTAAATCTTTTAACGACTGCAACAGAAATCGCCATCTATTAAATCCGATGTTTCCATCTCGTACAATATCTGGATCAAGGACATAAACCGGTCTCAACTCTTTGCTGTTCCTTAAAGCTTCTTGGAGGCTTGGGTTGTCGTGAAGTCTTAAACCCTTCTTGAACCAATGTAAGGTACATTGAGATTTCGTAGCCATAACTTCTGTTGATAATGCTTTACAAAAGAAATAATTTTGCAACTGGGAAACGATCCAAGAGATCGAAGCCCACTATAGAGGTATGAGTAAACCCTGCAAGCCTAACTTAACAAACTTCTGTGATATGAAAGTTTTGTATATGTCCTCCAAAGTCAATCGAGCGTGTGCAAGCGAAACCCAAGGTTACCGGTATGCACAGAATAGGGACTTCAGTATGCTAAGTCTCGTGTCATCAAGGAAACTGCAACAAATACAAGGTGTTAATCGGGTCTCATGTATCTATCTTATCCATTACGAAATCAATCGCTCATGCACTACGAAGGATGTGATCCTAAACGTGATCTTCGCAGTCAGGTGTTGATATTTATGTTTCATAACAAATTTGCCGCCATCATTTAAAAGAGATTGGTACAGAATCCACAGGGAGCTGACATATTTACAATCTTCAGCAAAGATGGCGGCAGACGAGGTACTGCAAGTAATAGAAGAACGGATACAGCAATTAGAAGAAAAGATTTTGCCTATTCAAGAACATCCTTGGCAAACAGATGTATCGGTAAGGATCTTGTTATGATCACTGAACGTATCGATGAGCTATGTAAGGGTATTCTTGCCAAAGTAAATACTTGGTTGTGCTTTTTATAGAAAGAGCTAAGAACGATTAGACTGTACTTTTAATTTTATGCCCACACCCATATGAATAAAGATTGCAATTGGATTAGCGGAAATGCCATGATATTTATTTTATATATGTATTAAGATTATTAAGCTTTACTAGTGCGTTTATATAAATAGCTTTTCATGGTATGAAAGGCTTGTGAACTGAAATTTTGGAGGTTCAAATTCAATTCAAAATGGCTGTGTTATATTATTGTGGATCAATGAAGATTACAGGCAATGTGAAATAGAAAGGGGACTGTTGTTTTTCAATCTTCATACTTTTAGGAAATAAAAGGGCTGCCTACCAAAATTAAAATGATTTAATAGAGAACTAATGCTCTGTGGTTGCCAAGTTCCAAGTGAATATTTGTATTGAATTAGGATCTCTTGGCTCAGGTGTTATCATTTCAGCTCAATTACGATAACGTTTGTGAATATGATGCTTGCAAATTTACTCTGCAAAATTCTTACTCCGACAGCTCCCTCATATTAAATGTCCACTACATCTTCTTGAAGTATGTATTGCATGGAAACATTTAAAACATGTCTACATTATTATTTAATACAGGCCCATTAAAAATTTCTTTAAATTATCCATCACAACCCGTACAATCTTTTATTTCCTTACCCTTCCTTCTGTGTAATTTTTAGTGCCCCCCCCCCCCCAATAGGATTCACAACATCCACCTATGTTGTGATTTGAGACCTTCCCCACCAGAGAGTTGCATAACTTCCAGTGTTATTGAGCCAAATAGTTGTCTGCAGAGTAGGAAGTAATCTACAGAACAGTATATGGTCAAGGTGGGTAAAAATATGCACTAAGATGATTTCGTCAATTTAATGCTTGATGGATCATCATGAGAGGCCCACTAGGTATATCATTCAAGCTAAATATATTGTAGGTTGAGATTCATACAATATCATTACTATGAATGGATTTCACACTGTTTTACTTATGATTTTGTTTGTGTAATTTTTTTATCAGCCAAAGCTATCAAAAATGTGCACTAATTAAGAGTTATATTGGTCAATGTGCCAGAGGTTTATTTCATCCATATTGACAGTGACTGACCATTCAAGTATCACTTAGATCTTCATTTACTGTTTAAATGATCAATGAAGTCTACTAACCCCTTTAAACTTGAATGAAATTGACCCCCATGATTATGATTGTATATCTTGTCCTTGCCAAATAGAAAAGGAACTGGTGCATTCACATGGTAATCATAATATACAGTACCGGGTAAATAAAGCCCATTACTATGAATAGAAAGGAATATCAATTTGCTTTTATTAAGTTGTTTATATCCTATGCTACTTCTTTTTATTCTGTTATGATAAAACATTTTGGTGATTTCAGGGGGGACAAAATCACTGTAGCATGTATTTTATACCAGTTGTTTATCCTGTATTCACAAATACTGAAGGTAGAAAGATTCTTGGTATTTCTTCCAAATGCCTGCCTCCGAGTCATCCAACCCATGCGGCCCTTGATTTTAGTCCATTTGCAGCAGGATGGAGACTTTTACAAGGCACACCTTGCACTTGATGGCAGGATGTCGTCGCCAAGGACCTGCGATCCTGTGGAGTGCCTCTATCTCAAGCAGAGCAGCTCACTGCTAATTGTCAGCACTGACGAACACTTGTGTTACAAGTTGGCTCTACACACCAAACTGTGCTCAAGGATTAGTGAGTTAGTGAGTGATAGAATTCAAGCAGTTCTGCAGTGGTCATTGAAGACTAACCTCTTTTGTAAACATTGAGTGTAGCATAACAATGTAAAGTAACAATGGAGATGTCAATATGAACTTACAACATTCTTTAATTTATTCACTGACTTATCATCTAATTAAGTGACTTTTTATTTCCTTTATATATTAAAGGTGTATGATGTGATTGCAAAAACAAATAAAGAGATGAGGAAAGTTGAGGCAGATAAATCTACAGTTTCGCAGCTGTGGAAGAAAAGTAGGTTTTGGTGTAATAACTATTGCAGTTTGTATTAACGGTGTAATTGCAATTTATGGTTAATGGATTCTTTTGGTATTAGTTAAGCAGGACATGGTTTAGAGTTAGGAGTGAGAAATCATAGAAATTTACAAGTAGAAAGTAGATATAGTAAACAAGTGGGATATAATAATTATAAACTTATTGCAATCTTCACAAAAACAGTGATCATTTTACAATTCTTAGTTTCTCACCTAAAACCCTGATTTGAAAGGCTTATATACATGTATAAATGTAGGTGTTCAATTCTTCTCATGCAGCTTAGCAATATGCTAAAATTGTATACTTATTGCACTTACCAATTTCTGGAAAATGCCTGATCTCATGTATACATGTATGTAGGTAGGTATGTAGGAGTTTTTTAAAATTGTATTTTTCAATTCTGTTTGGTTGGGAGATGATAAAAAATTGATGTGGATCTTTTCCCTTAAATTTGAGTTTGCTTTAAAAGGTTCATCTTTTACTTATTGTCTAAAACTGTCGAGGGTATCAACTACCTTAAGACCTTAAAATAATTTCACTTTTATGTACGAATAGTTTCCTTCTTTTTGCACATAGTTCCATGTAACTACATTTTATAAAAGGTCAGTGTAAAACTGTTGGAGTTTAAGCCTGACGAAGGACAGAATATCCGAAAGCTTGTAAAAGCAAAGCCATTTTAAGTTGTTGGTTTTACGTAATTTTCTTATGGCTTCTTATCTGTTTGAATTTTAATATATATATTTTTTTTATTTTTATTTTTATTTTTAAATATCCTGTAGTATCCAATAGGCTTGGGAAGGGTGATGTTCACATTACCTTCTGTCCTGCCCAAAAAGTATCTTTGAGGAGGGTATCTCATATCTAGGACCTAGAATCTAGAATAATTTACCTTAAAGAATTTAAAAGTACTCGGCCTATACAAATCTAGTTTGTCTCTCTATTGTTTAGGAGACAAAGGTTTACGTGACCATTTCTCTGTATTGGTTGAAACTCCACCCGTCCAATCCTCGCTATGAAGCTGAGGTTAGACTGGCCACAATAAGGAATGTCCCTTGCTAGCCATACTTAAAACGTAAGGTGAAGCAAGAACCAATCCCGAAATGGTCATATTACTGTGCAGATAGCAGAACCTCCCTCTCATTCAAACCATCCGGCACAAACACATTTAATTTGTATTGCCAAAATGATTCTTTTGATCTTAGCCCTATTTCATTTTCATATTGGTCAATAAGGTAAAACAGCCAATCTTCCATACCATTGTGGTGATTGGTAGAACAGTGCTCAAGCAAACTGGCCTGGGGGACATTACACGGTTTATTTTCTAGCTTAAGTTTTGAAAATTTCCTATATTGTGACTTGTAATTGTTGAGCCTTGGTCTAAACACTGTTGTTGTACTACCTACATATTGCATAGGGCAATGCTTACATTCTAAAAGGTAAACCACCCCCCTAGTATTGCAATTTAAAGGGCCACGGTGAATATCAAATTTACGTGACTTATCCCTGTTGTAGAATGATTTTGCTTCTACAATAAAACTACACACTGAACAGTTGCGGCATCCCTTGCATCCACCACAACCCACGGCAGACGATACTTCACTACAATTAGGTAACTTTCCTTGAACTAGTTTGTTCTTAATTGTCTTGGTATTACAAAAAGTTAACATCAGATAATTCTTAAATACTTGTCGGAGTTCTGCATCACATTCTTAGATATTTAGATTTTGTTCAATAATGGCATGCGCCTTACCACTAAAAGCCTGATGATACATAATAACTAAAGTATTGATAAAATTATCTTTAGCCTTTTTTCCCCGTGGTGTCAAAAGCTCATCCCTATCCCTACTTCTAGCATGGTCAATTTGCTCCTTGATAATTCAAGTAGGGTATCCATGTTTGCTAAGCCAACCCTCGAAGTCTTGGCATCTAGCTTCAAATCCTTGAGACTTACAAATGTATGGCCACTGGTTAGAATAACAATGGTAATCTAATTTCTTTCTTCTAATATCTTTTCAAAGGTGAATGTGTCAAATTAATGCATGCTTGTTCAGTTGGAAGAAATAGATTTTCTTTCATGTACAAAGCATGTTTCACACACTGTCAATATTCTTCTGATATGTTTGTGTCTCCCTTTAGTACACACTTTGGATGAGCTGCTGCAGATTGAGTTTATGGAGAATATTGCTGCAACAGAAGATATAAAGTCAGAGCTTTTACTTGCAGGTAAATAAACCAAACTGAGAAGTCAATAATGTGGTGGCCATAATTAAAATTTACATCTTGGGTACAGGTTACTGTGCTGCAGCATAATACTGGGAACACTTCTTTCTAAATTTTAAATTTAATTGATTCTCTATGTTCAATGTGGTGCATTTACATAAATTTTGAGTATAGAAATAGAAGCTAGTAAGTTAAAACTTTTTCACATATACCTTATAATATCATTGTGTATGTTCTTAATTTATGTTGTGTTCAATCGATGATAAATGTGGTACATTTCCTCAACCAACAATAGTTGTAACACTACAGATACTGAGTCTACAACTATATTGGATCTACAAAAATATTAGATTTTGTTTACGAGGCATTTTATATCTAAATGACTCTGTGTTCTGTAGGTAGCACCAACCTTGATTCATTAAGCATCTTTTGTGTATGAACATAGATGACAGTAAACGTATTTACATTTAGCAGTTGTGACGATGCAAATGTTCAATAAGAATGCACAGGGTGTCAAAGTGTGTGCTAATCCATAATCAGGCTTTTGGGTTAGGAAACCATCAGTGTTGCACTGACTTTCAATTCAGTTGCAGCAAGGCTTTCACTAAATATCTGAGAATTATGCTAAAGAAGATAAAAGATATCTCAGGCTTGTGTACAGATGATGTAACCTTTTTGGAAGAGACAACATAAAATGAATAGTCAAATATTGTTTTGCCAATGTTTCCTGCTCTCAGCTTAACACAATTGTTTCAAGTGCCATCTGTGGTAAAAATCAAAATGTTTAGATGCTAAGAACCCAATGTCTGCCTCCCTTCTCTACATGAAGCAGTGTTTTCAATATCAGGTTTGGAAATGTTTGAATATGTGATATGGAAAAGATCTCATTTGCAGGTTAACATATATGACAGTTTTAGTGCTATCTACATCTCCAACAATACACACTATTTCATTATTGCATAGATAATATTGTGCTCCTTAATAGTATTTTCCCAGTAAAGTAATTCAAAAATCTTATTAGGTGATTAATAGTAGCTGTTGTGTTCAGCTTCATCATGTACATTTTATTAATAACAAAATTGTCTTTTCAATATCTAGACCTAAAAGCTGATGCAAACTATTGAGGATACTTGAGTTTTACTCAACTATAAAATAGGTTTATTAACTCAATATAACATAAGATACATCCTTAGATTCAAACATACTGAAAAGTAAAGATCAACAGTCAATAAGCTTCATTTAGACAAGTTACCTTAGTAACACTATAAACATAATAAGGACAGGGGAATACAATGCTAATGATAGAATTATCATCATATTGTGTTATAGAGAATAAGAGTTCACCAGCAAAAGGTGTGTTTTTATATTCAAAGGTCCTTGATACTTGATTTTTTGTTTGCTGTAACAGTGTTTTTGTTTCACCTGCTTGTGATAAGCTTACATATGACTAACTTGACTTTTTCAAGCAGCATTCTTGTACTCAATATATTAATGTTCTATCTGTAGAGGAAGATTTACTGAGGAAAACAGCAAGCAGGCTAGAGGAACTCAGCAAACTTAAAGGAGAACTGGAAAAGGAAGATCTCAAAGGTATTTTTAATAACTGGGTGGAGTAACACTTACTTTACTACACATCATATCATTAGCAGTTATTCTCATCTTATAATATTTATAAGAAAAATTAACCTTCTTCCATATTGACCTTTTATTGTGTTCAGTGTCGCTCAAAAACGTTAAACAACCTGAATCTGTTTCTTCTGGCCTTTAAAGGGTTTGTTTACAGCAAACCTGATTTCAAAGGCCTACATGTGTGGTGTTTGAGTGAGATACGCAGTTGTAATTATAGTAAAAATCTATACTGAGAATCCAGATGGTTCTAGTACGATGATGAAAATCTGAGACCACACTGTTAGCTGTAAGGCTTTGAGCAAGATCCAATCAATTGTTTTACTGTGTAAATTCATGCTGATTATTAATACCAATTGGAATTGTCAAATCTTCTCCCCACCCATCAATACCAGAATCGTTTTTCCCCTTACTAGCTTGGAAGATTTCTATACCACTCAAACTGATCTTGTATGCGGTATAAGAGTTGGCCACAAGTAGGAGGTAGTTGAATTAGGTGAGGGTCTTTTACTTTGTAGTTTTTGCATCCTTGGCTTTTCCGAGCATACATGTTACGTTATAAAATCAGAGTATTGTATAGTCTGCTAAACTGAGCATCTCTCCCATCTGCGAATAGGCAAGGATGGGTGACAAGCTTTCTATTCATAAAACTGTTGTTGCAGGAGCATGAGGGAATAGATAGGCGCAGCTTGTAAAGAGTAGCAATAGGAAGTATGATATTCTGCTGTGATATTGTTCATCAGGAAACAGTAGTAGAGGTATCTTTTGAGGTATGAGTGTTTACCAAATTTGAATTGTATCCTTTTGTAGGGATTATGGCATGGAAGACAAAGCTAGAACCCCTGAGTCATATACAGATTCAACAGAAGGTAAGCATATGATTATGGTCATCTTCTTAGATGAGATTTGTATTTGATAAGCATGGAGTTAGAACCCTTTTTGCACATTACATTGATTATAGATTCCCATGCTGAATTTGGCATCGTGTCAGCCTTAGGTCACTGCATGCACATTATTTGAGAGTATTGTACCCAAGAGATTAACAGCTAAAGTTTGTATTCCATTAAACGTAACAAATGAACATTTTGATGTTTCCAAGTTATGGCGTATTCCTTGTGAGGAATTGAGAAGCAGTACCGACAGGTTTTAGGAATGAAGTTAATAGAGTCCCTAGTATGTTAGTATCTTGAACGCCTATTGCAGACATTCAAAGCAACTAGATTCAGAGTTTAGGTAAATTATTTGTCTTGCATACTAGGACGATAGTACTCTGATGCTGAGGAACACCACGGCCTAAGTTTTTATGTATAGGTTTGTAGGTATCTACTCTTGTTGACAGTTGGACATGTATTAGTGCGTCTTTGGAATTGTGGCTTTGCAAGACTAGTTTGTATTTACGTGCAAATGTTCACTGTGTTCATTTTTAGACAGAACAAGATCAACTCGGCCAGCAAGTAACAGAACTGCTTAACGTCTACAATGAGATAGTATCCTTCAGATGTATAGAGTTCTTATATAGCATTGAATGTGTAAATGGTGTCAGGTAGAGGGATTTCCAAATGCTGAACCTGTTTTACTTTTTAGTGGTTGTTCAGCTGTTATTGATGGATTTTAAAACTTAGTGGAATTGACCCTTGCACAACCCAGAGGGATGAGAGTGCAACAGAATAGGTTTCGTATCAACAAATTCCACTAGTACTACTAACACTAAGAATATCCGCCTTTGGTATATGACCAATAAGCACGTTGTGCTAAGCACTTCAGAAAAAGTCTATTTGAAACCATTCCTGAGTAAAGATTCTTAATAAATAACATTTTGTGTGGTGACATGCTTCATATGTAAAGAGCGATGACACGCTCCTTTGCACTCTTGTCCCTTTGGTTCGAGCAAGTATGGTCTTGTATTAAAAATATTTGAAGTGGTTCTCTACCTATAACTGTGATAAATTGACGGATCCTTCTCCAAGTCTTGTGTTACGAGATCTAGTGATAGGAGTTGCTGTAGAGTTCTACTCGTTTTGATGTGCTTCATGACAGTAGTGTCTTAGTCATCAGTTTCTATTGGGTGCATGTAACCTCTTTAGGAGTGTTATTAGAAATCCGTGTGCTTGAGGAATTTTCCGTTTTGGGGACCTTTTGAGAATCAAAAAGGGACCTTGAGCCGCAAATAGCAGTACCGTTTATAGTTATTGTATTTTCTAAATGTTAAGGCTTTAATTAGACAGGAATTTGGTGATAATCATTGTCATCGTCATCGTCGTCATCATCATCATCATCTTGATCACCATCTTCTTCACCTTCTTCATCACCGTCATCGTCTTCATTATTGTTACTTCGTGGTCGTAGTTGTAGCAGTAGCAGTACTAGTAGCAGTACTAGTAGCAGTAGCAGTACTAGTAGCAGTAGCAGTAACAGTACTAATAACAGTAGCAGTACTAGTAGCAGTACTGGTAGCAGTAGCAGTACTAGTAGCAGTAGCAGTACTAGTAGCAGTAGCAGTAGCAGTACTAGTAGCAGTACTAGTAGCAGTACTGGTAGCAGTAGCAGTACTAGTAGCAGTAGCAGTAACAGTACTAATAGCAGTAGCTGTACTAGTAGCAGTAGCAGTACTAGTACTAGTAGCAGTAGCAGTACTAGTAGCAGTAGCAGTACTAGTACTAGTAGCAGTAGCAGTAGCAGTACTAGTAGAAGTAGCAGTACTAGTAGCAGTAACAGTACTAAGAGCAGTAGCAGTAATATTATTACTATTATTTTTATTAATAGATAAATCTCCAGAAAAGTTCATTCGACGATGGCAAAATGTATCTAGCTTACTTCCAGCAAATATAT